>PVKA01042362.1:0-17447 GCA_004027165.1 Ctenomys sociabilis | reverse complement strand
CAGGATCCTAATCAGCTTTTCTTTTTAATGGTTAACGACCTAAGTTCACAGATTAAAGTTGGAGAAATAGAAGAGCCAGAAGAGCAGCCAACATTTTGGCCCTAGCTTTTGAAAGTCAGCGAAGACTGAGGACACAGGAAAACCTGTACTGCAACATCATGAAACTCAGTTGAGCTCCAAATTTTCTGAACAAGGAGATTATGGAGCCACAGAGGAAAGAGACTGAAGTTCTATAGTGTGCTTGGGGAGAGTCACATGGAGAGAAAACTTTCTCTCAAGCTCTCACAGAGAGCAAACTGGTCAAGCATTGGCCGTGACTCGTCCACATGGATGACACAGACAGGATCTAC
Source organism: Ctenomys sociabilis (assembly GCA_004027165.1). Taxonomy (NCBI): domain Eukaryota; kingdom Metazoa; phylum Chordata; class Mammalia; order Rodentia; family Ctenomyidae; genus Ctenomys; species Ctenomys sociabilis. The sequence continues at coordinate 17,097 of PVKA01042362.1, read as the reverse complement.
AGAATAATGTACAGGACTACAAGATAAACCCTGAGAGGACTTTACTGACCAAACATAAAGTATATGTGTTGGTATATAAGTCTTACTCTCTTAACCATCCAGCAGAAAAGTATAAAAATGAAGTATACATCATGGAGCCCTAATATTAAGCTGAGCTCTAAATGGCTAAAGTCGACAATTTCTTTGGATAACTCACTATTCTTGTGGAATGCTGGACTGTGTTGGATTGTGTTGTTGAGTTCAAGCACGTAATTTAGTTGAATGAGAATGGATTGCCCATCTCTGATAGTTGCAGATAAAGGAAGGGGTAAAGTAAGGAAGAATCATGATGTGTGTGTATAGACAGTACAGTTGGGATAGATACCGCTGTGCTTCTACATAATCCTATGAGAGGCAAGATTTGCACTAATGGTGGTTGGACAAGATATTATGTTGGCTTCTAGTACTATGGACAACCACTAGGAAAATAAAAAGGTAGAAAGTATTAATTACTGAATCTTTGATATAATTCAGGTATAAAAAATCAGATATGCAAACAGCTACACTCTCTTTATTTAATGATAAGAGACATATGGTATAGTAATGTCTGTTAGTATAATAACATGGAGGCACCTTCTATGATACCAAAACATTATGTAAGCAGTTTGCAATTTATTAATTTGTCAAATCCATCTTCTCAAGGTATCTTAAAATTTTCTCACTGATATTTGTACTTCAATAAAACAAAAATTAAAAATAAAAAAAAAAACAGTCCTCCATTTACATCCTTCTTTTTGTTCACTTTTGTCAGAGATGGGTATTTAATTGCCATTTAAATATTGTAGGTGCATTAATTCAGCAAAGCAATCCAATATAGTCTAGTAGTCTATAATAGTAGTGTGTTATCTGCATGACTGGCAGTGTCAGAAGCTGTTGACAACAATGTCCACAGCTCAAGTCTACAGTTCATAATTTGAATGAATACTAGTTCATAGGGAGCTTGTTGAAAAATAAACGAGATGACTGAGAAGGAAATGAGTAGGCAATATAAAAAAGCTATTAAAATTAATATAAATTAACAAGACATAGTTATTGACCCTGAAAAACATTGATACAAAGAAAATTTGAAGATTTATGAAAGGAAGTAACAAATCATACAATTGTGTAAGAAAAATTATAGGGCAGGACAGGACGATGCAATGGAACAGTACTTTAGTAGAGACATTTAAGAATTTAAAAATCATTGTTCAGACTCTTTTTTTGAAGGGTATGATAGTTTATTTTTTTGAAAACTGTACTACACTGATCACGATGATCAGTCTACACATGATAATGAGTTTCCTCTTCGATATTAACGCTGCAGTATTTTTTATATACTAAAATGTTTCAATAGGACCAAGAATGTTATTGAATAAAAATCTTAGATGAAAATGGATACTCGGTTCGAGTGTTGGTGCTATGGATCTGCGTGCTCGGCCGTTGTATGACTTCAGGTTGGAAAACCCAGTCAAGATCTTGCTGTGTGAGCATGAGGTGTTCATACTTCTTTCCCCAAAGTGCAGTGATGTCAGTATCCTGTGAGGAATTTTCACTTGCAAATGAAATCATTAGTATACACATAGGACAACAATGGAGTTCACTGGAAATCAGGGGGCTTTTCAAGGCATTTCTTCACATAGTTACCAGTTGTGAAATGTTCATTGTGAATCACAGTACAGTCTTTGTGATGAAGGGAAAGTGGTACTGATGAAGAGAAAGGATGGTTCTCATGTAAGTCTTGACTCCGCAACACAGGGCCAGGGCCATCAGGAAAGGCTGAGCACAAAGATGAGGAAAAGATAACTCAGAGAGGACATCTCTGGACCTGTGGCTGTGCCTCAGGGTGGGAGCAGGAGCTCATGTGACAGTGCCAGGCTGAATGTGTGACTCCTCTTGCCTGAAGACTGCATGATCTTGAGATGAGAGATGTTTATTCAAGCCTACCTTTAGGTATCATATTCATTATTTTCATATAGGGGATGCATACAAGCAAGACTCCTGTCACAATGCACTGAAGGTGAAGCAACCAGTGAAGCTGGCTTCAAACTTGGGGAAACTTAAAAAGACATGTCTGGAAAGGTTGGGCACCTGTGACATGGGTGAGCTGGAGCTCCTAGGGCAGGGTGCATGGCTCTAGGTTTCAGCACTCACAACCAGAGTGCCTGTAAGCAAATTTTTTGCCTTGGGAAACATGGAACAAAAACTCTGACTCCTTTAAAGGGCTTTTGTCTCACTGAATTAAGAGAAAGCTGTATATCTATCCTAACTATTTGGCATGTACAGATACAAAATGGTTGTTAATTTGTATCCCTTTTTCTGTTTAGTTTTGTCAGATGGGTATTCCATTGCCATTTAAATATTAGAGGTACATGAATTCAGCAAAGTAATCCAACATAGTCCAGTAGTCCATAATAGTAGTGGGTTATCCATAGGACTGGCAATGTCAGAAGTTGACTTGAGCCTTTTACAGCTCAGCATATTAATATGGCTTTACTTTTTGTACCTTGTTTTTATACATTTCTGCTGGATGGTTAAGACCAAGATAAAGCAAGACCTATATAACAAGGAATGTAACTTTTGTATCTGACAAGGTCAGTAAAATTCCCTCAGGATTAACCCTGAAACCCTGTACTGCAGTTACCTTTATATGGCACTGTGATTGTTATATGCATCTCAAAATACCTACACTCATCCCAAATTTGAAATTTCTCATTGCTATCAGACTCACTTTTATGTTTTGTTATTCCATACATTTGTGATTAATCACAAATTCGTTTTATAAAATTTATCATAGCTGGAAATAGAATGATTTTCTGTATGCTAGTATGACTTTTATGTTATGTATTTAAAATATCACTCCGAGAAAGTGTCCCAAGGACTTACATTGCCAAACTGGATCCATGGCATAAAAAGTTTAAAACCCTAAAAGAAAAGGGCTTTTGTGAGGATCTCAGTATCATAAGCCTTGGACAAAAGATGGGAAAGCCTCAGAGAATGGGAGAAAGATACACATGGAATGGAGACAGGCCTGTTCTTAACATTATTATCTGCCAGCTTCTGGAGTTTAGGAAGGGTGCTAATTAGCTCATATCTGCTTATTTATCTGATATACTGGTGACTTCTGTTTCCTTTTGCCATTAATGTCTCATTATTTGAAATAAATAATCAGCAGGCACCAAGGAAGGTATGTATCACTAAGACCATGCTTCCTTTTCAGGAAGGAATTCAAATTGAGGTAAAGGTGCACAGGAGCAGGCCTGAGTTCACACTACGTTCTTGCTGGAGCACATGAGCTCTGTGGTTCATGGACACCATTCACTCCCAGCAGGCCAGCACTCCAGTCTTGCTACCCATCTACACTCTGAGTCCTGAGGGCAAGCCCACCTGTTGGATGAGCTGATCGCCTGAGTGGCACACTCACAAGCACTTACATCCTGCAGATACATCGGTAAATATCAAGCAGCTATTTGGTAAAAGGATCCACAGAAGACATCTGGCTGAGCTCACAGCCGGGAGGCTTGCTGCTGTGACACTGAGAAGGATGCTGCTTCTCCAGACAGAGTTGCCATTATCCTCTCACGTACTTACAACTAGAAAAGAGGATGTCTCAGTGACACTAGTTCTAATTTGTGTTCAACTCATACTGGCTGTTGTGTGATGGTATAGTTTGAGTGACCACAGTAGTGAGAGAGATGGAGGATTTGTCTCTTGGTGTGGAGAAAGCTGGCCCTCATGGACATTTTCTTGTGGTGGTAGCTTCCTGCTTAGGCACCATGGATCCTTGTTTGTTTTTAATCTCCTGGCATAGGGTGGTAGAAAAATCGCTTACTGTCCCTTAGGATGGAAGCTAAGCATCCCCAGGCCCCCTGAGCTGTTCCATGTCTGGCCAGCCTTCCTTCTCAGCAACTTCATAATCAATACTGATTGTGGGCCAAATGGATTGCTGCAGTCACCTAGCTCCATGGGTGAGGGGCTGGAATGAAGAGATCGACTCTCTCCAAGTCTATTCATTGTGCACATATAGACAGCGTGTGAGATGAGCCAATTTAGGTTAAAATATCTTAAACAAATCCTCACAGGAGCTGACATTCAAAATTGATTTCTTTTTCTCATGAAAATGATTACTTTCCTTGGCTTGCCTCCAAGCCTCTAGGCCCCTTTGAGTGAACAGAGCTGAAGATGCTATAGAGCAGAATCTTCCTCAGGATTGGGCTTGGCCTCCAGGGCTGGTGTTGTGGGTGTGGTCTGAGCTTTCATTCAGTACCAGTCCAGCTTGCTCTGTGGCTGGTGGATGTGGAGTCACTGTGGTCTAGCCTTCTTCTGGGCCTGGGCTCCATGCTCAGCTTGGGTATCCTTGCGCATGGGAGAGCAAGTACCTTCCAGAATTTTCCAGTTAGCACGTTCTTGTCTGCTCCACACACCCATACCATCCTTCTCCCTCTTCTTGTAACACTGTTCCCTCTGTAATTCTGGTTTGAGTAAATTCACGTGATAATTTGTTTTGACTTTGATCCTCAGTTGTTGAAGTGAACAAGTATCTAAGAGCTGTGAAATGTTTTATAGATGTAATTGACATGTATATTCATGTGTCTTTAAAGGAGTCCCCTTTTAACGTGAGTGGGACTCCTCATATCAGCTGGATCCTTAGGGCCAAAGAGAAAGATTTTCCCAGAGCATTGTCTCTCCTGAGTTCTCACCCTGGGGCTGGCCTGTGGACTTGAACTTGCAACCATCATATCTGTGAGCTCTCACAACATGAATTCTGTTTCTGTTCTGTCCTGTTCATGCTTCCTTCTGGCTCTTTGTCTAGAGAACTGTGGTGTCACAGACATCCCCTTTGTGTGAGTGGCCTCTCTACTCTTCTGTGGGTCCCAGAACATAATTATGTGGAGGGGTCTAGTGTCTATGAAATGAGCAGGCCGAGTACCTGGAGAAAGAGCCTGCTATTTCAGGGTGTCATTAACATGTGTTATGTGGAAAAAAGAACAGTGAACATCCAACAGTCTGGGGAATAAGGATAGCCAGCAACCCCAAGGAGACCAAGTTATATCTACTGATCCTTGGCACAATTTCTGGATTGTTTTTATATCCAAAAGTGCCTCCTCACCACACATGTTCCTTCTGAACCATGTTGTGTCCCATAGCTGAAGACATTCTTCTTGGTCTTTATATTGCTAGCCTTTCTGGCTGTATCACTCAGTTTTCTGACAGTTATGAGATGAGGCCATCTAATGCAGGCTAAGGAAATGGACCTTGATAGGCTCTGGCTTCAGTACAAACTGCTAACTCTCACTTGACTTTCCAAACTGTTTAATAAAGGCCTTTCCCAAGTGGGGAGAGGGGCCAGGGAGATGGCTCAGTGGAATAAGTGCTTCCCTGGCAAGCACAAGGGCCTGAGTTCAATCCCTGGTTCCACAGGAAAAAAAAAAAAAAAGAAAAAAGATGTATGAGTCCAAGTGGGGATAGATTATTAGACAGGACACCTACTGGTGGATAGAGGAGTGACTGGTCTTTGTTCATTAATAGGGTGCCCCCAATATTCTTCATGGTCTCTTGGAAGACACTCCTCAATAATTTGGTCATTGGTTCACAAAAAATTAAAATATAATTTTTAAAAATAAAATGGCAATTTGCTATGGCTAATATAATGGTGTATTAAATGTATTCATGCCATCAAATGTATAATATTCTACAATATAAAACTGATAATGATATTTTCTTTAAGATTTAAACACATGCCTTCCATTTATGCTGCAGATATTTGTATGCTATTGATGTCAAATTTTCTCTACAAAACAATGTAACTGTTGTTTGTTAGCATTCTAGAGGGACTCAAGTACTGGAATGTCCATGGTTATTAAAAAGAAAGGCTCTGTGCTTATACTTTATATTTCAAGTTGCTTAATACTTAGATAAAATTTTAATAATTAAGTGTATTGCTAAGCTTAAAAGACAGATCTTGCCCTTCAGCCCTACAAAGAGACTGGCTTAATCTAGCTTTCTGTATCTTCAATAATAGAGACAAAAATTAACTAAACAAAAGTTCCAGCTTTTGACTGTGGCACTCAAGATTCCCATTAAATCAGGACCTAAGCAAGATGATGCCCAGCCTAAACAAAATGGTGTCACCTAAGTTCTTCCTTGGCCATGTTCACAGTGAAGAAGGACTCTGAGCAAAAGCCTGATCTAACCTGTAGCCACCACTGGAACATGATCCCATCTGCAAGCTCAAAGGTCACTGGAAATGAGTCTGCCCTGTCTGCCAGAAAGTGAGTAAGTTATTCAGTTCTCTACCCTCCCAGGAGAACTCACTTCAGCTGAATCTATTGATAGTTGACATGCTCTGTCTTGCTGCTGAAGAGAACTAAAGGGGCTCAGGTCCATGGCCCTTATCAAGTTATCTTTGTTAGAGCCCCAAATCTTGATGGACATCTCAGGTAGGACACTCTTTTCTTGTTGACATGGGGATCATATGTAATGTTCTTCCTGAGTTTTCAGGTGGCTGTATTAGATCTACAGTCTCTGTAGTTGGTATTGATTACTGATGTACACAACCCCTTCAAACAAGGCCCATTCCCTGCCAACTCCAGACACAGTTCTGCTTTACTCATTATTTCCTTTTAATTTCAATCTGCCCTGCACCTCTCATGAGGAGAGATTGCCTCCACAATCTCCACTTCTCTTTTTCCTTCATTCTCCCCACAGTACTTGTCCTACTACCCAAACTCAGAGTGCTACCAGCTTCTCTCTCTTTCTACCCTCTTCCCTTGTTGAGCACACACTCTGGGACACTTCCAGCCCATATTCATGCTAACCAAGCTACTCCTGTACTAGTTTATCTCAGGGGTCCCTCAGCCTTCTGGTGTTTGCTAATATTCAATCACCCCTAAACACCAACAGGGACTCTTTACCAATGGTTTTCTTAAAACTGCCCACTTGCCATACAATACTCCCATTCTTCCTGTACTTAAACCTAATGGCTCCTATCATTTAGTTTAAGATCTCAGGGTTATCCATAATGCAGTTACACCAGTTCTGACACATGGTTCATATATGATAGTTCTAACTAGATTCAGGGCACTTCTTAGAGTACCCACTGTCCTCAGCCCATTTGAGCTCATGTATGGGAGGTCTTTTCTGCTTCACAATTTCCCTGCTCCTGAAAACCTTCCTCCCATCACTGACTATACCCTTCCTCTGATATTGTTGTGACAACACGTGAACACCTGCTTCCCACAGCTAATAGGTACTACTCAATTGGAGCCATCTATACTTCCAGGATATTTAATGTATCTGAAATTCTCTAAGCCTACAGGATTAGATCCTACATGGACAGGCCCCCACCTGGTCATCCTCTCAATAGCAATAGTGGTGAATGCTGCTGGCCTGGTTCTACATCACCTGAGCCAGGCAGTGCCAGATGGCTCCACTCCAAGTTCTTATCTCCAGAGAGGTCTTCACTTTATTGCCTACATATCTCCGCCCAACTAAGGGTTTCATCCTCCAGGTATCTCACATATTGCTTTTTCATCTTGTTTCTGATACCCTACATTCTTCTAGTCCTTTCATTCACTGCCAGACTCTGAATCATTCACCCAGATGACTTTCAGGTGCCACATAAAGTTTCTTTAATCTCAGATGTGAGCCTTTATTAATGATAAATTTCTCATCCTAGCTGAGATACCTGATACTATCTTCTACATGGGTATGAACTGTCATTCTGTCAATCTTCCTTGCTGCCCAAACAATGCCTCCACCATTTAGCAAGAAGCAATAGTCTACGAAAGTCATCACCTCTTTATAACAACTAAAAGACAGGAACGATCGTTTCCAGCCTGAGTAAAAACTGCTAAATTATCATAGCCCTAATGCAACATGGCTGAATCCCCAGAACAACAGCTTATCTTCCCAATGACCATTCCTCCTTCTTCCCTACCCCAGTACTTGACAGCTTTCCCATGCACACAAGGTGGTCCCCAATCAGCTCCTTGTGTATCACTGAACCTGCCTCTCAAATTCTGCCCTTATCAAAAGTCTATAAAATCTCAGCCTTTCTGTCTTAGGTCAGAGGATCCCCCCCCCCATCACCTCCCTGTGATCAATCCTCTCTGTATCCTGCTTAATGGCAATAAAGACCTTTCCCTTCCTTTCTTTTACTTCTGCTTCTCTGTTGCCCTGATAAACCTAACAGACCTGGGATTAGTATTAGTTGCTATTAAATATAAAACAGTTTGTTATGGCTTGTGTCTAGATCCCCCCAATACTTCATGGGCTCATAGGTGGCTTTTTCAGAGGTGGCTGGATCAAGAGTGTGTGACTGATTCATGGTGCAATGCTAGGATCAAGGGCTACCTAAGGATGGGTAACCTGGATAAGATATAAAGGACAGGAAGAGCTATGGTTTTCTCTTGTTCTTTTGCTGCTTTCTGTCTACCATAGACTGTTGCTCCTCTGTAATGCTTATCTAATATGCTGTCATGCCTTGGAGACAGCTGATTATGGATTGAAACCTTTACAAACTTTGAGCTAAATAAATATTTCACATTTAATTTTGGATATGGGACATTTTATCTCAACAATGAGAGGGACAGGGAAACACACACACACAGAGTAAGAGAGAGAGAGAGAGAGAGAGAGAGAGAGAGAGAGAGAGAGAGAGAGAGAGAGAGAGAGAGAGAGAGAGAGAGAGAGAGAGAGAGAGGTAGCTAAGACACAGACCATTGGAATGTTGGAAGGATCTATCCTCTTATGCTGTTTGAGGGTCATCCTATACTGAATTAAGTTGGGGGTTGGTTATGAGCAGCTGTTCCCACACACATATCTTATCAAATAGATGTGACTGGTGTTCACAGTACTGTCAACAGTGATCTATCCCTCTTTTAAAATTGTACATTTTCTTTGGAGCTGTTCACACCTATGTCCACATTCCTTTGCCTGTATGCAAAGAGGAAAGAGGGAGGAAGGAGTTCAGTCACTTATCAGACAGCAATTATCCTTGCATTACTAATTGGGACTTTGAATGCAGAGACAGAATTTCTCCTCTATCTGACAAGAGTACTAGCCACAGTGGCATCAGTGGCAGAACATGGTCAAGGATCACTTTGCCAAATTCTCATTCATGTATGTCAAGAAGCAAGATAAGAATTAAAACACGGTTTTCAAGCCAGTGCTTGAAAACATAGTCTCTGGTTCTATGGTGGGAGAACACACCCTTCTGAAATAGTCACAGCCATTAAATTGCCCTCAATACTGTGAGAGAAAGAGGGAGCAAGAAAAGGATTTTCCCTGGCACATCAGTTCCCCTGCATTCAGCCTAATACCCAATGCAGAACTCTCTGTGACCCTGGAATTTCTTCATGAATGGGCTCCCAGTGTCTGCCTGTGTGCAACCCTAGTAGTCTGCTCTGGAATGCTGTCGTTACCCAAAAGCTGAAAGGCAGAGGACACAGAATACAGGGCTGTTTCTGCCCCAAGAGAGAGGTCGGTGCTACGGGCTCCTGGAGATGATTTAATAAGTGATTTCTTCTGTGAAATTGTCCATTTGCTTTTTTTTAATTTTAAAAATTTTTAACAGAATACAAAATAGTGAAAAACATGGAAGTGATACAAAATTTCATTAAACAAAATAATAGGAATCCAACAATGGTTGCTGTATTGCATGACGTTACCTTCAAATTAGTTAAGTTACCTGATACATAACCTACAAAAATGGTCAAAAACAAAACAAAACAAAACAACAAAGGCCAGCCAGATAACTCAGCAGATTAAAGTGCCTGCCTTGGCAGATGCAGGAGCCAGGGCTTTGTTTTCCAGTCACTGTGCTGTGCTCAGTCCCCAGGGGGCACTGAGGTGGCAATTGAGACTGGGTGTGGTGGCACAAACCTGTAATCCCAGCACTTAGGAGGCTGAAAACAGGAGGATCACTACAAGTCTGATTTGCGTCCTGAGACATTGTACACCTGTAGACCCTGTACTAAAACAAAACAAACAAACAAAAGGAAGCTGTAAGAAATTAAAAATCAAAAACAAAAGGATGAAATAAAAAAAAGAAAAATATGGGACCAAGGAGATGGCTTAGTGGAGTAAGCGCTTCCCTGGCAAGCGCCAGGGCCTGAGTTCAATTCCCGGTTGTGAAAAAAAAAAAAAGAGAGAGAGAGAAATATATATATATATATATATATACATATATATATATATACATATATATATATATGTATATATATATATGCAGGGTAATTTGGATACATGTAATGCTGAGTTTTGCTAGTCTATTTTTTTAAAATAAATGAAAGTAGTTATTCCCTGTATGTCAGCTCACATTTTGAATAGCAGAATCTGACTGACCTAATATGCTTTTCGATATGACTGGGAGGCATGCAAAATATGAACTTATGTAAATGTTAGAAAGGAAATACTTTGTATACCAATTATAGATTTTTGACTACATCTTGTAGAAAAGCAGAACTGCGTATGTAAGGAAACTAACTTGGTCATAAAGAGCATATGGGCACTGTTTCTTGGGGACCACACTTGCTCTCCCCTGGGGTTTCCTCTGCCTTTCCCTACATTATAAAATAAAAGTTTGCTGATTAAGGTGCAGTTTTATGTTTATCAAGGAGAATTTTTCAGTAAGAAGAGGATACATCCGTGAGCAGAGAGCCAGCAATACTCTCAGGATCTAGTGCCATTTCTTTCTGGAGTTCTAAAATTTCATTGTACATTTTTAATACTTATTCTTACTAATTGAAACCAAGGGCAATTCAAATCAATGTTTTTGTTTGTTATAGTCTTTAACTTTTGAGTTAACAGAATAAAGTTTATTTTGAGTTAAAATTACATTGTTGGGACTGGGGACATATCTCAGTGGCAGAGTGCTACCCTGGCAACCAGGAGGTCCTGAGTTCAATTCCAAGTACTCTCCCCTCAAACACATTTTTCTATGTTTATTGAAGAGTTTTTCTTATGTTTCTAGAGCCCAAATATAAGGCTAATAGAAGTTTCTGGCTCAAGGCAAGTTTACAACCTTTTATTGAAAACATGTTGAAAACAGTATATAAACAATAAAAGTATGACACTTCCCCAGAACTGCTTTTATATGTTACTATTTTATTTTTAAAGGTAATTAAATACAAAACACACCTTTTTCTCTCATTCATAAACTTCTCCATGTATATTTTGTTAAAGCACAAAAATAATTTCCCCTTATTCACAAATCTCTCTTCATATATATTTTTAATATCTCTATTTCTGCATTTCATGCATGGAGTGGATGTTTGACAAAATTTTTGTTCAGCTTTAACTTTGGAGTGCTTTCAGACTTACAGAAAAATGGGTATATAGTACAGAGAATTCTCATGTACCTCAGAGCTAACTCTTCCATTGCTAACATCTTATATTATTATGGTATAATATTTTACTAAATCAATACTATATAAGGAACCCAACACTGGTGTGTAATCATTAAACAAACTCCCTAATCTATGAAGATTCTTTAGTTTTCCATTAAAGTTCTTCCTGTGACAGTACAAAACCAGGAAACTGTGTTACCTTTGGTCATCTTGTCTCCTCAGGCTCTCCTTGGCCATTAGTGATGCTCAGGTTTTCTTTGTGTTTGCTAACTTTGATAGTTTCAGGCAGGACATCATCAGCACCTGGGTATGGGATCTGGAGCAAAAGACTGCAAAGGTGAAATTCTTCTTATCACATGAGATCAAGTCTATGCCACTAACCCCACTTATGAGTGATAACATCATCCTTGGGCACCTGGTTAAGGTGCATTTGTCAGATGTCTTCCACTGTAAAGCAACACCCAACCAACATTCTCTGGAAGTGGCTGTGGTGGTAGTGTGCAGCTTACGCCTCAGGATGAGGGGTTATGTTCTCTTCCTTGACTACAACACACCCATGTAGACAATTTGAAATTGTATTCAGGAGGTTTGTCTATTCTCTTCAATTTGACTTAATAGTTTATATTGGATTTATGGATGTTTATCTTACACATTTGTCCACAATCTATGTTATTTTATTTCTTGCTTAGAAGAATATTCCAGCTTTGTTTTCTGGAGGCCCTTTGATCCTTTGTTTGGAGTGTGTGTGTGTGTGTGTGTGTGTGTGTGTGTGTATTGTGTCTTTCTTTTCATTGAATTAAGAGAAAGTAACTGTATGCCTATCCTATTTTTTATATATAGATATAAAATACGATATACAGAACCTTCATTTATATCCCCCTTTTTTTTGTCTATTTTTGTCAGAGATGGGTATTTCATTGCCATTTAAATATTGTAGGTGAATGAATTCAGCAAAATAATCCAATATAGTCCAGACTCCATAATAGTAGTGGGTGATCTATAGGACTGGCAATGCCAGAAGTGGTTGCCTTGAGCCTTCCACAACTCAGCATATTAACATGGCTTCACTGTTCATACTTCAATTCTACACTTTTCTGCTGGATGGTTAAGACCAAGATAAAGTCAGACCTATATAACAAGAAATGTAACTTTTGTACTGATGAGGTAAGTCAAATCCCCTCAGGATTTATATGCATAAGACGTTTAAGGCAATGATCCTTAGAATTTTAAGCAGGTTTTTGAAACTGACAGTTAATTGGTAGGATTCTCACTCTGAGTAACTATATATGTTGATACCTGTGAACTAAGCAACTGCACTGAATATAGCAATGTGTAATACTAGGGTCATGCTTGGATTGCTTGTCATTCTGGTCTTCTAAATATGTACTGCTTGTCATGTCATATCAATTACTGCTATGCTATCTCTCAAGTAAGTATTTGTTTTAAAAAAAGCATAATACTAGGGAGACTATACGATATTTACACATGTGTGTTTGGTTTATTTCACTTATGAGTATATGTTCAAGTGGCATCCACTTCAGTATAAATGCTTCAAACTTATCATTCTTAATAGCTGAGTAATACTCCATTATATAGAAATACCACATCTTTTTCAAGCATTCCTCATGTGATGGACATCTTGGTTAGTCTCCCTAGTATAACAAGCGAAAAGCAGAAATACAAAAGGAAATGTACAACAACAGCTAAAATCAATTGAGTCAGATAAGGCAAAGTGAATGGCATATGCTACAAGATACTAATCAGCTTTTCTTCTGGATGGTTAACAACCTAAATTCACAAATCAGAGTTGGAGAAATAGAAGAGCCACAAGGCCAGTCAACATTTTGGCCCTAGCCTTTCAAGGTCAGCGAAGACTCAGGACATAGGAGAACCTGTACTGCAACATCATGAAACTCAGTTGAGCTCCAAATTTTCTGAACAAGATTATGGAGCCACAGAGGAAAGAGATCGAAGTTCTATAGTGTGTCTGGGGAGAGTCACATGAAGAGAAAACTTTCTCTCAAGCTCTCACAGAGAGCAAACTGGTCAAGCATTGGCTGTGACTCATCCACATGGATGACACAGACAAAGGATCTACAGAATAATGTACAGGACTACAAGATAAACCCTGAGGGGACTTCACTGACCACATAAGAAACATAAAGTACATGTGTTGGTATATAAGTCTTACTCTATCTAGGTCTTAACCATCCAGCAGAAAAGTATAAAAATGAAGTACACATCGTGAGCCCATAATATTAAGCTGTGCTGTAAATGGCTATGGTTGACAACTTCTTTGAATAACTCACTATTGCTGTGGAATGCTGTACTGTGTTGGATTGTGTTGTCGAGTTCAAGCACCTAAGTTAGTTGAATGACAATGAAGTGCCCATATTTGACAGGTGTAGACAAAAGAAGGGGTATAGAAAGGAAAAATCATGATGTGTGTGTATAGACAGTACAGTTGGGATAGATAACGCTGTGCTTCTACATAATCCTATGAGAGGCAAGATTTGCACTGATGGTGGTTGGACAGGATATTATGCCGGCTTCTAGTACTATGGTCATCCACTAGGAAAATAATTAGTGAATTTTGATATAATTCAGGTATAAAAAATAAGACAAGTAAACAGCTACACTCTTAATTTACTGATAGGAGACATCTGCTATAATAATGTCTGTAAGTATAATATCATGTATGCGCCTTGTACAATACCAAAACAGTATGAAAACAGTTTGCAATGTATTAATTTATTGAATCTATCTTGTTAAGGTGTCTTAAAACTGTGTGATTGATATGTGTACTTCAATGAAATAAAAAATAAATTAAAAAAATAAATGAAATAAAGTAAAAGTCCAAACAAAGAAAAAAAACATAATAAATGAAAACAGTAGACAAGAAAAAAAGTCATATAACTGTCATGGTACAATGCTGTATATGGTTAGATTTCTAAATTTCTTTGTAAAAATATGTAATTGTTGATATTGTTATTTCTTGGCCTTCTCCTGATTTCAGAGAAACAAACATATATACAAACAGTCAGGTATCTTAAAGTATGTCTACATCCTGTGTGTTATCTGAGTATGAGTTTGTGCTGGTGCTCTGCAAACTCTCCTGCCAGCAGTGAGGAACCTGGCTAGCACAATACACACTCAAGCCCTGCCACCATTGATCAGTTCGTGTGTGGTAGACAGTGGCTCCTAACCCTAACTTGTGCCTCCATGGAATGGCCTTGTCAGCTAGTGCACAGAGAACATAGCCAGCGCTCTACCTTTACTTTTAGTTTCCAAGATCCTGAGGTCAGCATCTTACTTACCTCCCTCTGGAGGGGATGTCTTTTGTGGTTGTAGGACAGAAGCATCCTGTTGGCATTGCCTGCATTTCACCCTGGGATTTCTCCACATCTTAAAGGAGTTTTAAAGTGTGCTTAGCATTGCTTTTGTACTTATTCCTTCTGTGGGTTTTGACAAATGCACAGGTTTTGCTGTTACAGTATCTTACAGAACAGTGTCATCATTCCAACTAGCCGCTCACTCTGCTCCGTGCTTATGTACTACATCCTATAGGGTCCCCCAAACCACTGACAGATAGCATGGCAATGCTTCTGCCTTTTGGACTATGCCATACAAACAAAATCATGCAGTGTCTAACCTTTTTAGTCTGGATTCATTTACTTAGATATATACATTTAAGATTCATCTGTGTCTTTTTGTGGATTTATAGCTCACTTTTTGAGAAACTAGATGCATATTTAATATACACAGCTCAGTAGTTTTTGGTATATTGCTGAGGTCACACAACCATCATCATACCTCATTCCAGAACACCGAGCACTGAACAATATTTCATTGTACAGATGCAAAGTAGCTTGTGTATCTCTGTATTGAAAATTGGTTAGGCTGCTTCCATTCTTCTTGACAACTGAGAAAAGGTTGCTTTAACCATTAATTTGTCAGCTTGTTGTGTTAACATTAAGTTTTCAGGTAATTTGAATAAGTACCAAGGAGCACTACTCCTAGGCCCTTTGTAAAGGCTATGTTGAGCTTTGTATGAAGCTGCTAAGCTGTCTTCTGGATTGGCTATGCCAGTTTGCATTCCCTAGAATGATGACATTGTTATTGCTTCAACTTTTTCTGAGTATTGCACCATTAGGAGTTTTAAATTTTACACATTCTAATGGGTGTAGAGTAGTAAATTGCTTATTTTAGCTTGGATTTCCTAGATGCGAAGTGATGTTTTCATATGCTTACTTGCTGTTTGTATATCTTTGGTGAGATGTCCCTTTGGCCCTTTTGTTCATATTTAAATGGAAGTTTTTCACTGTTGAGTTTTAGGCGTTCTCTGTGTATTATGGATGCAATCCTTTATCAGATAAATGTTTTCCAAAAGTTTTTGGATATTCTCTCTTGCTAACAATGTAATCCACAGAGCAGAAGTTTTGAATTTTAGTAAAGTGCACTTTAACAATATTTTTCTTTCATGGATTATGCTCTTGATGTTACATGTAAAACTTACCACCAAACTTAAGGTCAGTATATTTTTTTCTACATTTTCTTCCAGGAGTTTTATACTTCTGCTTTGTATATTTAAATTTTCATGTCAGGTATAAGGTCTGTGTCTGTGATTTTTGTTTTCCATATTAATGTTCCAGTACCATTTGTAGAGAATATTATCTTTTGTTTATTGAATTGACATTACTCTTTGGTGAAAAAATGAGTTGACAATTTTGTGAAGATTTATTTTTGGCATGTCTACCTGTTTCATTGATCTGTGTCTATTTTCTGGCCAGCACTGTCATTTTGGCTTTTAGCTTTATTCTAAGGTAATTTGAGTCCTCCAATTTTGTCTTTAATATTTTGCTGTCTCTAATATTTTTCTAGATCTTTTATCTTCCCATATAAATTTTAGAATCAGGTGCTGATCTCAGTATGCTGAGATTTTGATAGGTATTTCTGTGTTGGATTTATAGAAGAGGTGACATGTAGCAGTGCTCACACTGTCAATATTCCAACAGGGGAAATATCTATACTTTATTTAAATCCTGGATATCTTTCATTAGTGTTTACATTTTTTAACACATAAATTTTGTATATGTTTTGTTAGATTTGTACCTAAGGCTTTATATTTTGAGCTACTGTGATGCTTTTAAGACTTTCAATTTCCAATTGATTGTAGCTAATATATGTATATATATTAGCTACAATCAATTGGAAATATATATATGAAAAAATTATATATATATATATATATATATATATATATGAAAATTTTTTTCCCACATTAACCTCATATTTTGTGACCTTGCTATTCTTGCCTATTTGGAGTTTTTTTTTTTATTTGGGGGGCTTTCTACACAGACATGCATGCTATCTGTAAATCAACAGTTTGTTCCCTCTCAAATTTCTGACTTTTTTTTTCTTTTTTTTTTTCCATTTATTTTTATTTTATTAAAATACAAATGTCAATCAGACAGTTTCAAGACACCTTAACCATACAGAGTCGATGAATTAATACATTGCAAACTGTTTTCGTAACGTTTTGGTACTGTACAAGGTGCATACATGAAATTATATTTACAGGTTTTTTAATAGCTGAATTATATCAAAGATTCAATAATTATTTACCTAGTGGATGACCATAGCACTAAAAGCCGACATAATATCCTGTCCAACCACCATTAGTGCAGATCTTGCCTCTCATAGAATTATGTAGAAGCACAGCGTTATCTAT
>PVKA01042361.1:0-17448 GCA_004027165.1 Ctenomys sociabilis | reverse complement strand
ATAATTTCATGTATGCACCTTGTACAATACCAAAACGTTATGAAAACAGTTTGCAATGTATTAATTCATCGACTCTGTATGGTTAAGGTGTCTTGAAACCGTCTGATTGACATTTGTATTTTAATAAAATAAAAATAAATGGAAAAAAAAAAAAAGAGAGAATCATAAATTGGATTCTTTAGCCTGGGCAACTTCGAGACTTAGCAAGATTCTACCTCAAAATTTTAAAAAGGAGTACTGAGAATGTAGCTTAGTGTGAAGGCCCTGGGGGAAGAAAGGAAGGAATGAGTGAGTGTCCTCAGCAACTGACACGTGCATGATACACGCATGATACACATGGGCTAAGCTGCTGCCGCTTCTCTCTGCGCTGTCAAATCCCCGGGCTGCTCCCCTACTGCACTGCAAGGGGGAAAGCGCTTCTCGAGGATATGCAGGGACTTGTGGCCTGATTTTTAATCAAAATCAAAAGGGTTTGATTTTCCAAAAAGAATGCACAGGGAAATACCCCTCAGGGGCTTTGCCACTTGTGGGTGGATGGCCAGCCCTGCCGCTGTGAGCACCCTGGCCCCTCCTGCCCTGGGGCAGGCATTCAGTGACTATTTGTGGACCCAGCAGATGAGTGAATGAATGCATGTGTGAAGGATGGAATGAGCCAGGCCGATGTGGCTACCAGAAGAACCAACCTCGTCGGGGTTGGACAGGAGAAATGTCAAAGCAGAAGAGTAGCCCTGGCTATGGGCTGCTGAGACCCAAGTCACTGACAACTCCCTGTGCCAGGGAAAATACAAGGAAAGCACAACTGCCATTTGCTAGCCCAAGAAATATGGCACCAAGCAGCAGAAAACAGTCACCGTTTGGTGACTTTTTTGAAAGACTGGAGCCTGCCATCGTCCGTGCATTTGTATGAATTTAATCATCAAGTATGCTTCTGGCATTTTCATGCATACTATAAATCCTTAGGACTCTTCACTTACTTCATTTAATCTTTTATTTTTTTATTTAGTACAGGGTCTCGCTACCCAGCTCAGACTCATAGTGATTCTCCTGTCTTCAGCCTCCACAGTGCAGGGATTAGAGGTCTGCACCACCACGCCTGGTTTCAGTGCTTGGCACACATCTGGTACCAGGAATCAAACACAGGTCCTTGCGCTTGCCAAAAGAACCGACCTCATTGGGGTTGGCAGGCACTTAGACTGCTGAGCTATCTCCCCAGCCTCCACGTACATTAGAGGAAAAGTCCTCCCTTTCTGCTGCCCCTTTGCTCTTAGAGGAAACAGCTGTGAGCACCCAGGATAATGTTACCCCAAGGTACCAGTGGGACCCAGCACAGGATCGGCTACTTCCTGCCTGTCCCAGGCAGTCCATGTTGCTGGACTGCAATTGTGATAGAAGGCCCAGTGCTGCCTCCAGACCCACACATCGCCCAGGAGAGTCCCGGGCCCCCTTCCACTCCACTGCCTCACAGCACCCTTGCCAGCTTCCCTGCATGGCATCCTCCCCTGTGAGGTCTCATCCCAACGCAGACAAGCGTCAGGGTGACGCTGAGCCCTGGAGACAGACTGCTGTCCTCGGGCCCTGACACCTAACGACAGGACACTCCCTGCTCTCCAACTCGCGGAGCATCCACTAAGAAACAGAATGGGATCCCACTTTGGTACCAAAGTGCAAAGCTGATTTTTCTTATAAGAATATAAGAATAATGAACTCAGGCACAAGAACCCAGGGACTGACTGGCGTAATCAGAGTCCCCAAGGCAATCCAGGCTGTCCCACCAAGATCACAGCCTGCCACACCCCACCCACCCACTGCAGGCGGCCCAAGGCCCTGCTCCTGCTATTCCTTCACCAGGCCCGCCTATCCCCTCTACATCGAATTGCAAAGCCTCGTGCACCATCGGGACCTACTTCCACAGCATGGCCCACCATATATGGAACCTTCCCGGGACACCCATCTCCCTGGGGCTGCGACTTTTCCCACAGGTCCAGCGTCCTGCAGGACTCCTCACTCGCAGGCAGATGAGTCTGTCTGCCCTGCGAGATTTGCATTATTTTTTTTTCCTGCAGTACTAGGCATTAAACCAGGAGGCATCACACTGAGCTACATCCCCAGCCCTTCTTTATTTTGAGACAGGGTCTCCCTAAATTACCCATGCTGGGCTCCACCTTGCAGTCCTCCTGCCTCAGCCTCCAGACTGCTGCGATTACATGCCCAGCAACAACAAATTATTCTCTTTTTTTTTTTTTATTTTAGGGAAGGGTCTACAGGGTGTTCAGGGTCTCACTGCTACATCAAGCTCATAGTGATCCACCTGTTTACAGCCTCCCAAGATCTGGGATTACAGGCGCGCACCACCACGCCCAGTCTCAATCGCCATCTCAGGATGCCCAAGGTGCAAGGTTAGTATGGCAAGCCCAGCTTGCAGGTGCTTTAATCCGCTGAGCTATTTGGCTGGCCCATCTTTAATTTTAAAAAAAGGAGGGACTGGGGATTTGGCCCAGCAGTAGAATGCTTGCCTAGCAAGCTAGAAGCCCTGGGTTCAGTCCTCAGCACCAAAACAAAAAAGGAACATATCCCACTTGCTTTGATGTCTGTCTGCCCCTGGCAGGATTTCACACAGGTAACCTCAGGGGTCTCCACATGCGCCCCACTCCACATACCCTTCCATCCCTTCCCGCAGCTTAGACCTCACCATGAGTTACAATGGCCCAGCACCCAGCAACCTCTCTTTAGTTCCTTCTTAAGAGGGAAATTTCTGATTCTCATGGATGACTACTCCCCCATAATGCAAATAATCACCTTTCCGTGACCTAAGAAAAGCTTTTCTTTAATCTCGCTAGCAGCGTCTCAGAGCAAGGATTCAGTGTAAACAAAAGCGCAGAGCCAAAATGCCAGGGAGCCAGCAGACGCCAAGCAAAGCTGCTGGGGCGCAGCCAGCAAAGGCCAGGGGGTGGGGGTGCTGGCCATGTTGAAGCAGGGACAGAGACAGCCCTGCCCACCTCTTCCTCCACTGGCTTTCCCACCCCACGGTCTCACAGTTGAGAGCGCCCCAGCCCCTTACTCTGCTCCAAAAATTTGCATCTGAGCCCCCGATCCCCACCTCAGCCCTGCTAGGTGCCAGGCCAGGCTGTGGCTAAGCCCTGTCAGCCAGGGAAGACAGCTCATCCCTGTGGCCACTGAAACTGGGCAGCTCCCTGTCTGGCTGGAATCAAAAATGAGCCAAGGTCCCAAGATGGGGGATAACCATAGAGGTCAGGCAGAGCCCAAGCTGCTGATTTCTCCAGGTACAGATGCCTGCCCAGGAGAGAAGCTGGCAGGTCCTGCAAGCCCAGCTGTCTCCACGTCACAGTGTGCCCTGACGGCTGGTGAATGGGGAGCTTGAACCCAAGGTCAGGGGAGCAGACCCAGGAGACAGGGCCGGGCCACACCTCCAGGTCTGCCCCCAAGGGATCATGGGATCTCAGGTGGGATACCTGGCACTGTGGGGCTCTGTAAGATGCAAGACAACCTGGGCTTCTCAGTTGAGGGGTTCTGGTTCTGAATCCCACCATATCCAGGCAGAGGTGCCAGGCAATTATTTTGTTCTTGAACAAACTGCTTAGCCACTTCAGGCTTCAGTTTGCTTCTCTGTAAAATAAGTCTAACTATGGTCTGGCTTTTAAAAGTATACCTGTAATCCCAGTACTCTGGGAAGCTGAGGCAGAACAAGTTCAAGTGCCATATAGATAACCCTGGTTTGAGACCTTGTCTCAAATTAAAAAATGAAGGACCAGAGATGGGCTCAATGCAGTCCCTGGGTTCAATCCCTAGTATAGCAAATCAATCAATCAGTCAAAACAACGGAGCTTCACCAGGACAGACAGACCCCAGGAAGTTCAACCTGGGACACCTGGTATATGCCCAGGGGACACAGGTGTCATTCTGACTGCCCTCATTCAGCAGTGATGGCAAAGACAGTTTCTTCAGTTACTTGATTTTTTTTTTAATTGCTATCTGCAGATAAGTGAAAAGTTCTGTGTGAGTCCATCCAGTTTAGAACAGGGGAACATGCAGACCCCCCCCCAGAGGGTTCAGATCTACTCAGCCCCAACCTAGGGAACACTGGAGGCTTCCTAAATGAATCTCAGCTGCCTTCCACCCTCTGCCTTCTTCCGAGGGAGGTCACCGCTTGTCAGCTCCTGAAGCTCCAGGCCCTGAGCCTGGGGCCACCAGTAAACACTTCCAGGTCTGTAGAAATTCATTATGGGCTTTGTAACCCAGCAAAGAAGATAGAAATAACTTATTTCACAAGCTGTTGATCAGCCTGACTCAGGCTCCTGCCCTGAGCATTTTCAGGACTAAAGATCACAATTTTTTCTGAAAAAAGTCTCCCCCAATACTTTTTTTTTTTAAGACAGTGTCACTATGTATCTCAAGCTGGCCTCTAACTCATGGCAATCCTGCCTCAGCCTCCTAAGTGCTACAATCCCAGGATTTCAGGACTCACCAACATACCCAAATTTCAAAATGTTGGCTTAGCTTTTCTTTAAGCATGGTGGGTCAAATAAAACATAGCCACATGCCAGCTTCACCTCCTGGGCCAGACTTCTGTGAGGTTTCGGTGTGCTTCTTCCACTCCACGCCTCAGTGGTTACCTTCACTTCCAGTAGGTGTAGACGAGAGTGGTGACCGATGGGGGCGATGGTTGTCTAGGGTGCACACTGCCCAAGAACAGCACACCTGAGAAGTGGTCACTCCATCCACCTCAGGCACTGAGCCCTGGACAGCATTCACAGTTTCAGCAGTTCTCCAGCAGAGGACAGTAGCACATCATGCTCAAGCAGAGGTGGCATATCAGAAATGTTGACGGTTGGAAATTGAACGTCTTGAGGATGGAATGGGTGCCTTTTCGCCGACTGCACAGAGGTGTGGAGGAGGCAGGAGATATCTTGGCCCTGGGCTCACAGCCAAGAGCCCACAACAGAGGCCATCAGCTCTCACTCTGTCACCCAACATCTGGACCAAAGCCTATAATGTGACCCTGCTCTAATCACATTACCTTGACCTTTGGCCTGAGCCAAGAAGCATGGGCTCCACCTGCTTCGGTCACCCCCACGTGACCCGGGACCATCACAGCGTCATTAGCAGTGGGATTTTGATTCCATCCATGCCACAGGCTTTGGCAGCTGTTATGCTTCCATCTAGGGCCACACTGGAATGAAAACAAGCTCCCAATTTGAGGGTGGAGGCTTTCAGTCACCCAAACAGAGGACCCCTCAGGTGTCACTTCAGACCCCAAGACTGTCATACAAACCACCAACCAAAACCAGACACCACCTCTCAGAGCCAGCCTCACCCCGGCTTTCTCATTGGTTCTGCTCTGCAGCGTGTACTCCACTGTCAGCAATCTCTGCCTTTCCACCATACCTGTGTGTCCCACTCAGTTCTTTGTTCTGGATGCCAAGAGCCTGGACATGGGGTGAGACTGCGGCTCCTCTGTCTGGTGACAGTGTCTTGAGGAACAGCAGCAATAATGAGGAAGGACAGCGCTGAAGAGAACAGCCTTGCCCTTTCTCAGAAGGCTCCACAAAGGAAGCTCAGCTCCTGAGGCAGGGCAATCCTAGAAGTGCACCTTGGTGTGTCACCAGGAGGGGTCCAAAGATGTCCCCAAGAGAGATGGGGTCCCAGCTCTCACCACCCATGGGAGAGGGTGCATGCAGGTCATTGACTTCCATCAAGGAACGAGAATCTTCAAGATAGGCCTAATTTTAAAAATCCAGACTTGGAGAGACTAGAGTGTGACCAGCAAGAAAGAGGCTATCGTGGTTTAGGGGGTTTTCAAGGGAATAATACAATATAGGACACCTTTTATAAAATTAATTTATAAAGAATCATCTATAAGAGTGCAGGAAATCTGTCCCTATACTGAAGACCAAGAGTCCAGCTGAGGGCCTGGATCCCACAGTAGTGTCCTGCATGCATCCGGGTGAAGACCTAGAGCTCATAACAGTGCCTCTCACAAGTCCGGCTGGAGGCCTAGAGCCAATGACAAGTCTCATGCAGGCCCACTTCACGGATCTGCACTGGGAAGGCCCAAGGGTCAGTGGTGGACGCTAGAAAGCCTGCACCAGCAGGATGAAGGATCTGTGCTAGCAGCCTGGGGGACCCAAACTGGAGCCAGGAAGCAATGCTCAAGGTAACCGAGCTCCACTGAAAAGTACCACAACCATCCTCAGCAACAATGAGGTCCTGAGCTCCTCCAGCTGAATTCCCATCAGGAACGCTACATGACATGCTTCTCCACGAGGCTGAGCAATGCACCATCTTCCCCTCCGGATCCAGGAAGCTATGCTCAAGATGAGGACCAGAGCTCCTCCAAACCTAAACCATAGCCATCCTCAGCAACAACGAAGGTCCCGAGCTCCTCCTCCAACAGCCAAACTCATCAGGAAAGCCAGCATGACAAGGTCGTCCAGGAGAACAGCCCAAGAAAACCAGGAACTTCCAAGAGCGTCTCCAAACAGCTTCCCTAACAACCTGTCAGCAGCTTCTCCTGTTCTGCCTCTCATGCTGCTGGCAACAATCCTCAGGTGGGCCTCCCACACCCAGCCCCACGCTTTCAATTCAGCTGGGCCCAACAAGTCGACCACGTTAACATCCCGCTACAGAGGCCCACTGTGGTCAGAGAGGGAGGGTCTCACTGAGGCCTTGGGAGGCCCGCAAGAAGAGCAATCCTTCTGGGCCTGGAATGCAAATTATTCGTTTAAAGCTGAGATCAACTGTCAGCTCAATCTTAAAGCCACCCCCAGGTGAGAAGCACCGGCCCACTGCAGGCTCACTATGCCTCTATGAACTTTTTGGAATAAGTTTCCCAGGAAGGAAAAAGACTTAATGTTTGTGTCTTTGAGTTGCAGTCTTTCTTAAGAGTACAGTATTTTTTTGTTTGTTTGTTTGTTTGTTTGTTTGTTTGTTTTTACTGAGAAGAAAAAGTATATATTTAGAATTAGTTATCTGGATTCAGTAGTTTAGATGATCCCAATTTTGTTGGCAACATCCAATGCATCATAATCAGGAGCCAGTCGAACATACGCCTTCTTCTCTCCATCAGGCCTGATTAGGGGATTGACCTTGGCAACATCAATGTCATAGAGCTTCTTTACAGCTTGTTTGATTTGGTGTTTATTGGCTTTGACATCCACAGTGAACACGAGTGTGTTGTTGTCCTCAATCTTTTTCATGGCTGACTCTGTGGTCAGGGGGAACTTGATGATGGCATAGTGGTCAAGCTTGTTTCTCCTGGGGGCGCTCTTCCGAGGGTACTTGGGCTGCCTCCGGAGCCGCAGTGTCTTGGGACGGCGGAAGGTGGGCGATGTTCTTATCTTCTTCTTTTTGTGGCTGTGGATGCCTTTCAGCACCGCCTTCTTAGCCTTCAAAGCTTTTGCTTTGGCTTCAGCTTTGGGAGAGGCAGGGGCTTCCTTCTTCGCCTTCGGCACCATCTTGGTAAAAAGCAAGAGTACAGTATTGTAAATTAGGATTTTCCTAGTCTCCTTTCCCTTATTTTTTCTGTCCTATCTCAGATACACCTCCACTTTGGAAACTGTTTGGCATCCTTCATCATGAATATATGTGACTCAAACATGTAAACCCTGACTTCTGGTAGACCAAGGCAGGAGTATCCCAAGATCAAGCCCAACTGAGCAATTCAGTGACTCAATAATAAGACCCTGTCTGCAAACAAAAAAAGGCCTGGGATATAGCTCAATGTGGATATCCTAGGTTCCATCCCCAGTACCCTAAGGAAAAACAAACAAACAAACAAAAAAAAAAAAAAAACCATAACAAGCAGCTCCACCTGTGGTACCCTGCAGCCTTCCTGCACTGTGAACCCCACGACATGCCACAGCCTGCTGGCAGGCACACTGCTCTCCTCACTCCACAGGAAGACCCTGGATGCCCTTCAGGACAAGCAAGAATGAGAAACTTTACAGTCACAGTGTGTACCGCTTGGCCTGGCAGGTGGATGTACTGACCCAAATGTGACAAATCCCATGAAATTTGTGGCAAGCAGACACAAAGGAGAGAACATCACGGGTGATTTTATTTCTATAAAATGTAAACAGCAGGTGAGGCTAGTCTGTGCAGTGAGAGGTTGGGCTGCGGTTTTCCTTAGAGGTGAGCGTGTAGCAAACTCAGCTGCTAGGAAGGCTCAGATTTTTTTGTTCCAGTATTAGGGAGTGAACCCAAGACCTTTGCACTTAGTTCATCCCTGCCTTTCTATCTTTTATTTCAAAACAGAGTCTTGCTGAGTTGCTAAATTACCCACACCGAGCTTGAACTTGGCAACCCTCCTGCCTCAGCCTTCCTGAGTGCTAGGATAAGAGGCATGCACCACCACACCCAGCTGTAATTTTTAATCCCCAAGGAGACCACATGGTTAGTAGCCTTTGGAAAAGCCCACCCAGCGGCACACATGCATATTGTGAACTCTTCTGCATACACACTGTGCTCCAGAAAACACATGTCTCAAAGGCATGATCTGTGCAGTAAGGGGAGGGGAGAGGAAAGCGGAGCGTCTCGGCTCCTAGGTACGAGGCTCCCGAGCTGCGCATGCCTTCCACATCCTCGGCTTTCTTGGGGAGGACACCAACCTCCTGCATTGGCGCAGTCAGCAGACCACACCAGAGCTGCTCATCAGCGATGCCTCATCCAGGCCGGCGCTGCCATGGGGCTGGCGTCTGAAAGCTGGAAGCACTGTCGCCCCTCCTTTTTTCAAGGCAATGAAAAGGTTCCGAGTTACCAGCACTGTTGCGCAATGGATCGCCATGTGGGAGCTAGGCAGGGGTGATTTACCACACCAATAAAAGGAGTGGCCACCCCCGGGGCCCCAGACGGGAGGGGTTCAGGGAGGGGTGGGGAGGCAGAAAAGGCCTTGAGGTCTGTCTTAGCACACACATCCCATGCGTCCAGTAAGACGACACTGCAGACACTGTCCAGCTCCCTGAAAATCCTGCCCTTTCCCTCCTCCACATGGTCACTCCCGAGAGCCACCGCAGGGGTACTGGCACAATCCAAAGAAACCAAGGACCACGCGGGGAATGTGGAGACCCACCCTGGCCTGAGTTTGCTGCCCCTGAGGTCCTGCTGGCCCCCTCAGAGCCTGGCCACTCCTTAGTTACAGAGAGGACTCTTTCTTTTAGTACACGTTTGCAATATGTAACGATTACATTCTTTGTGTAGAATCAGCACATAACACATGGTAATTTTTCATTTTCTTCCCTTTCCCTCCCTCTACCTCCCTCTATCTCTTGGTTCCCTTCCCATTTAAGAAATATTTCTCTACTTCCTGTTATATATCCTTTATTCTGTTTCTTACTTATAATTTGGATGTTTCATATTAAAAGAAAACATGCGATATTTGTTTGTGTCTGTGATGTATCTCACTTTCCATTATGGTCTCAAGGTGCCCCTGTATTCCTACAAATCGCTCTCAAGATTATCTTTCTTTACGGCAGAGTGGTACACCATTGTGTATAAATACTACTCTTTCTTTATCCACTTATCTGTGGGTGGACATGTGGGCTATTTCCAAGATAGAGCTGTTATGGATTGCGCTATTATGAACATTGAGTGTGTTTGTGTCACTGGAATATGATGTCCCCAGTGCTTTGGAGAAGATCCCTGGGTGGAATGGAATTTCTAGTTTTCTGAGGAATTTGCTCACTGATTGTCACATTGGTTATACTACTTCACACTCCCACCAATAATGGAGAAACTACCTTTTTCCTCATGTCTTCTCTAGCATCTGTTACTATTTATTTTAGTGATAGCCATTCTTTCTGGGGTACATTGCTATCTCGGTGTTGTTTTTATCAGCATTATCTCTAATGGCCAACAGTTGTGCAACTTTTTTTCATTCATTTATTGGCGTTTTGTATTTCTTCTGAGATGCATCTGTTCATTTCACTTGCCTGTTTTTGATTGGGTCTTTCATTTTGAGATTTTTTTTTTTTAAGTTCTTTAGCTAGCAAAAAAAAAAAAAAAAAAATTCCCATTCTGTAGGTTGTCTCTTCACTGTTGGTTGTTTCCTTTGCTATGCAGCTTTTATAATTTGAAATAATCCCATTCATCGATTATTGATGCTAATTCTTGTATAATTTGGGTTCTGCTTAGAATGTCCTTGTTTATGCCTATGTATTAAAAGCATTTTATCTATTTTATCTTCCGGCAGATTGTTTCTGTTTTAACATTTAGATCTTTGGACCATTTTGATTTTGGTTGTATACATGGTGAGAGATGTGGGTGTAAGTCATCTGTATGTGAAAAGCCAGTTTTCCCAGCACCATTTATTCAAGAGGCTGTTGTTCCACCAATGCATGGTTTTGGCCCCTTTGTCAAAGATCAGATGGCTGAATGTGCCTGAAGTTGACTCTGCAATGTGTATTCTGTCCCATTGGTCCACAAATCTGTTTTCCTATGCTGTTTTCATCACTATAGCTTTTTAGTACAACTTGAAGTCCAGGATTGGGGTGTCTCCTACTTTGCTCTTGTTGCCCAATATTGTACAGGACTTTCACATTTTTCTGAAAAAAAGTGCTTTACACCTTCTCTTTGTCACATCTTGACAGAGTTACTACTCTTTTTTTTTTTAATTGAAGAACAAATAGCAATGAGACAGTTTCAAGACAAATTAACAGGACAAATTCGATAAATCAATAGTTTGCAAAATGTTTTCATAATGTTTCGACGCATACATGCTATTATACCTACAGGCATTATTATAGCAGATGTCTCTAATCAGTGAATGAAGAGAGAGCCGCTATACACCTATCTTATTTCTCTACAGCTGATTTATATCACAGATTCAACAATTAGCACCCTCTACCTTGTTATCTCCCCAGTGTCTGTCCATTGTACTAGAAGCCAACATAATATCTTGTCCAACCACTATTAGTACAAATCTTGCTTCTCATAGAGTTACCACTCTTATACTTTGTTTTTGAGTACAGCTCTGAGATTCTGTGATAGCTGACTTATTACGAAAATTGACTTCCAAGTGACTAATGAGCAGACTGTGGGCAGGACATGGACAAGTGGACAGAAGAGGAGATTCTCGACCTAGGCAGGTAGGAGGAGGCGGCTTGTGATTACAACATGCTGCTCAGAATTTGAAATTTGTGAACTGTTCATTCCTGGAATTTTCCACTTAATATTAAACATAACTGAAAGAAATCAAACATAAAAACCATGTATGTTATAATCTCAATTTTATGAAATAGTGCCACAGTAAGCAAACCCATAGAACAGAAGGCAGGTGTGTGATTTCCTAGGCCAGGGGAGGAGCATGAGGGGGAGGGATTTCAGGCTGGGGGAAAAAGAGGGTTCTGCACCCGGCCAGCAGGAGGCGCGTGACGCTGGGGATGTGCTCAGTGCATGACCACTTGCACACTTCACAGTGGGGAGATGGTAACTTTTATTTCACATGCATTTCCCCACATGCAAGAAAAGGACACACCGAGCTACTAGGTGACGCGGGAATTTAGTGCCAAAGCTCACGCCCAGGGGAACTGAAGCTGTGGCTGCATACAGCTGTCCCCAGGTGGCAATCAAAGCCGGAGTCCTTATAGCAGGAGGCAGAGGCAACCCCAGCTTCCCTCAGCTGGGGGAATGGATCTGTTTCCTGAGTGCTGGAACAATTTCTGGAGAACAACGTACACGTGTTGTTTCACAGTTCCGGAGCGTGCAGCCTGGCTCTGCCTCGCTGCTGGTGCTGCTGGGGGTCCTTAATCTTTGTGACTCATAGATGCCTGATTCCCTGCCCTGCCCCCACCATATATCAGTCATTTTCTCCCAGTGTGTCTTACAGGGATGGATGTCTTACTGGAGTAGGGAGACCCCTACTCTAGTAAGAACTGATCTTAATGAAGAATATCTAATTACATGTCTAGACAAGGTCACATTCTGAAGTATGGTTAGAACCTCAATGTGTTTTCTAGGAGACATAATTCTCTCATAGCAGTGCAAATACAAGTAGCGGTATACCCATTCCATGGAATACTATTCAGCCCTAAAGAGGATATGATTCTGACACCCCTATAATACAATGCATACGAAACTTAAAGACAATGATGCTTCAATGAAAGAAGCAAGATTCAAAAAGCCACAAGTATTGGGTTCCATTTATACAAAATATCCATAAAAACAAAAAGTAATTTACAGGGCCTGGAGGGAAAGGAAGAGTGGGCAGCAACTGCTAACAGGTACAGAACTTTTCTTGTACAGGAATTGAAAATGTGCTGAAATTAAATGGCATACTATCACAAGGTTGTGAATATACTAAAAACTACTGAATTGCACACTTTGAAAAAATTTAGGGTATGTATGTTAGTTACTCTCCTCTTCACTGAGGCAAAATACCCACGCCCACAAGTTAAAAGAGGAAAGGTTTATTTCAGCTCACAGATTGTAGAGGTTTCAGTCCATAGTCAGCTGGTTCCAAGGCACGGCAGCAGGGCCGCAGGGCAGAGGGCAACATGAAGGAGAAACAGCCCCTGCAGAGAGAGGCAGGAGGCCGCCAGAAGCCAGGCTGCCCTTCCCTTTTATCCCATGCAGGCTACAGGCCTATTGATTGGAGTCTCCTGCACCCACAGTGGGCTTCCGTTATCCACATCTGGAATCCTGCTAAGCCAGTTTAACACCACACACCCTTAATCCCAGTACCACACACCCTGGATCATCACCTCCAAAAAGCCCCACCTGTTAGTGCATGAAGCTCTGGGAGGACGTCTAGATACAAGTCATAACGTAAGTTATATCTCAAATTTTTTAAGACCCTGTTTAAAGGAGGAAAAGACAAATGACACTGGCAGAAAATATTTGCAAACCCACATTCACCGAAGGATTTGAATCTAGACTCTGGGAGGCTGAGGCAAGAGGGTGGCAAGGTAAAGCCACAGCTAGGAACTGTAGTGATTTAGCCAAGAGACCCTGTCCCAAAGTAATTTTTTTTTTTAAGTTGGGCCGTAGCTCATTGCAAACATTCTGTTAAATTCTCAGTACTATACAAACAAAGACATAAGGATGAAAATATGTCCACTATCACTCGCTGCTGGAAATATGCTAATTAAACTAGACAGAGACTTTACGTCAGCCTTCAGAACAGCTAAAGCAAAAGTAATGATAACATCCAGTGCTGGCAATAATGCCAGCAAACTAGATGCTGCATGCAGACCTGGTGGGAACAGAAACTGGAACAGCAACATGGAAAAGTTTGACCAACTCTTACAATCCAGAATCGTGGGCACTCACCATATGACCCTGAGACACCTATTATCTTGGGGATTTACTCTACAGAAAGGAAAAATCACATTCACACAGAAACCCAGAGTTCCTGGAAACTTTATCCATAAACTGGAAAGAACTCAACCCCCCTGTCTTAGTTATTCTTCTCTCATTGCTGGGACAAATACCCAGCAGTCAAAACAAGGGAAGGAAAGGTTTATTTAGCTCACTGTTACTGGAGGTTTCAAGACACTAGAGGAGGGCCAGGAAGATGGCTCAGTAGAATAAGCACTTCCCTGGCAAGTGCAAGGACCTGAGTTTAATCCCCAGTTCTGCAAAAAAAAATAAAGAAAAAAAGAAAGGTCACATTGTCAAGACACTGGAGGAGAGGCTGGGGCACTGCCATGTCCAGGATGACCCTTACCACCTCTCTGAGAAAGCACTTTTTTTTTTTTCTTTTTCTTGCTATGTAGTTCAGGCCAGCCTCAAACTCAGGGCTCAGCCTTCTGAGTGCTGGGATTACATGTATGAACCACCCTGCCCAGTCTAGAACATTCTTTCCTAAAACTTAGATTTTATTAGTACATTTTAGATACACATAATGATCACATTCATCATAGAGAATTTGTACCTGTCCATGAAATAACTTGAGCTTTTTTCCCCACCCTCTTTCCCATGCCACCTCCCCTCCCCATTCACAAAGCTTTGTTTCTCTGTTTTCCTTCTTTGGAACATTCTTTAAATGATAACATTATAGATTAGTGTTTGCCAGGGACAGGGTTGGGTGGATATAAAAGGTTGGGATGGTTGTTACACAGGTCTACACAGACAATGAAGTAATCTACACACACTAGTGTAACTAGTGAAGTCAGAATAAACTCTGTGGACCATACCAATGTCAAGTTCCTGATTGTGAGGTGGTGCTACAGGCTGGGTATCCCTTGTTTGGAATGCTTGGAAATTTCAGATTTTTTTTTTTCAAGACTTGTGACGATTCCCACATGCATACTGAGATTTCTTGGACGACAGGTTGCAAGTCTAAGCAGGAAAATCACCTCTGTCTCAACGACACCCTGGTCCCGTAGCCTGGGTCATTTCATATAATAACTTTAGTGCACCTGTGTTTTGACTGTGACTACCACATGGGGTCTGGCGTGGGTCCCGCCTGTAGTGTCATCCAAGCAAGCAGGTCCAGGTTTTGGAGCACTGTGGATTCAGGTTTTCACATTGGGGAAGTTCAAACTCTGCTGTTACATGACATGTCTCTACTGGAGACACGCAGTAAGGGACCTCCTGAACTTTTTTTTTTAACTTTCTATAAATACAATTTGTTCAAAATAAAGTTCTTTAAGTCAATGATGTGTTTACAAACACACTGCGTAGCTGATGCCATCAGGGAGCTTGGCCTAAGAACACAGGCCACAAGCCTGTGCGACAGCAGTGACAGTAGTGTGCCCGCCTCACACAGACCCCAGGCGCAAACCCACGGCAGCGGCACCTGGGTCCGAGAGCCCGAAAGGGAGGCGTGCGCGCTCCTGGCACGGCTGCGGGGACGCGGGGGTCGGCTCGGCCGCCCGAGTGACGCCTCCACGCGGCAGAGCAAGGAAGCGGGCTGCGATCCGGGGGTCACTCGCCTTCGCAGAAGCAGTCCGGGACCCACCCGGACTACGGGGAGGGGTTAAGGTTTAAGAAACGTATTACGGCCAAGCCACATTGGCCTGGATCCCCTCAAACTCCTCTCCCTCGCCCATTGCGCGTGCCGATTTCTGAAGCAGTTCAGAGAGCCCCATCTTCACGACTGTCTTTACAAAGAGGAATTTAAAAAATAAAAATGCATGCAGCGTCAGCGCCACCTAGAGGAAAGCCAGGCTCCCCAGAGGACCACGAAACGGGGTGGGGAGTGGGTCACCACCGCAGCTCTGCCTGACCGAAGGCGGCCCCAGCGCCTCTCCCCACACCTGGAATGTAAACAGTTCCCGTATGCACAGCCGGCCACGCCCTTTCCTGGAAGCTGAGCTGCGGGTTGGAGCAGGGGGAGAAGGAGCAGGCCTCGCAGTTTTCCTTCTCAAGGTCGTTCTGTGGAGATTGTGTTTGCTGATGGCTTTCCTTGATCCCAGAAGAAATTCCCACTGTTGGTGGACCTAGAAGGACAGATAAGTTTCTCCACCCTGAGGACCTGAAGCCTCTCCAAATAAATACATAGGCAAAAGTTGTTCACGTACCAGACCAAAGCAGCGCTAGAGAATAAAGAGTTGTTAAACCGGGCGTGGTGGCGCAGGCCTGTAATCCCAGCACTCGGGAGGCTGAGGCAGGAGGATTGTTGTGAGTTCGAGACCAGCCTGAGCTACAAAGTGAGCTTAAGGCCAGCCTGAACTGCATAGTGAGACCCTGTCTCAAAAAGACAAAAAAAAAAAAAAAAAAAAACAGTTGTTAATTTACCTCTGAAGATCAGCATGGGCTTCCTGGAAGAGGTGGCCTTCTGAGCACATGATGAGAATAGACACAGATACTTAGGCCAAAGGATTCTGAATGTCAGGCTGAGTTTTTCTGTAAAAACAGCATTGCTGAAGATTTTTTGGGCAGAGGAATAATAGGATTTTATCTCCGAAGTGAGGTAGAGATTAGATTGCCCCAGCAGGAAAGATGAAAGGTTAGGGGCCCAGTAAGAATTTTGCTGCAATCATTCATATGAGCGGTGATAAGAGGCTGCTTTCGAGTGCTAGGAAGCTGGAAAATTATAAGAAACTGCATTCCGGGAGCTAGACCTGGCAGGCCATTATGAGTAATTGGATGTTACAGGTCAAGAAGAAACTAAAGAGAATTTCTGCCTTGGTGAATAGCGATGCTATTAATCGATGCAAGTGACGATGAAGTTGATTGCGGTCAGGTGGGGCTTGAGCCGTCTTTGAGAACCCGCGAGGAAATTAGCCGTGAGCTGTTAGAAGTCTGAGTTCAAAACTCAGGAAGCAAATGTCACCAGTCATTAGCTTTGAGCAAGAGTTATGGATGATTTTTGCTTGATAAACTTTAGGATCCATAACCAGCCTAAGGGACTGCTGTGGCTACAATATGGAATAAGATGAGCAAAGTGGTGCACACCTGTAATCCCATCACTCTGGGAAACTGAGGTAGGAGGATTATAGGTTGGAGCCCAACCTGGGCACCTTAGTGATCTAGCAAGACCCTCTCTCAATAAAAAAATAAAAATAAAATAGAATGGGCTATTTTTTTATTAATAACTATAGCAGGAGACAGCTTTGGATATGGAAAACTGATTCAATCATATATATCACACAGCATGTGAACAGGACCGCAGAATCAGAGCCCATTCCATTCAGCTCAGAACAACACAACTGCGGAGCACTTCCTCTTTGTCAATCTCAGGGTTACTGAAGCGAACAGGGCCCAGCCTCAGGTGCATAGTCTCCAGCCTCCGAGGTCCCCAAGGAGGAGGGACATGCCAGCTGGTGAAGGATGAGGAGCTGTCCCCCTGTGCGGGGTTTTGTTAGGACTTGGGCCACAACACACGGGCAGCAGCGCACCTAAGGAAGAAGGCTGTCTGTCTGCCTGGATGAGGGGTCTGATGAGTTTCCAGAGCCTCAGATTCTGGCTTCTTTCAAACACTTCTATTTGTCTCAAGACATTGAAAACAAAATTTAAGTCACCAAACAAGCAACTCAAAACATTATTTTTATGCTAATCGTTATGGTTTGTGTCTAGTTGTCCCCCCAAAGCCTCATGTAGTCATGGGGCGGGGACTTCTGGAGTTTGTGATTAGCTCATGATCCACTGGGATTATGTGTGATCCAAGGCCCGGATTATGGGTCTTAATACTTCTGGGATTATGGGTGTGAGTACTACATCCTACCCTGGAGCAGAGAGATTGAATGCAATATAAGAGAGAGAGACTTTCTGTAGCTATTGTTCTTTGTTGTTGCTGTTCGGCCGCCATAAACTGCTGCACTCTGCCCTGTGCCCCTCTGCCTTGGAGCCAGCTGAATGTGGACTGAAACCTCCAGTAACTGTGAGCTAAAACCTTTCCCTCCTTCATTTTGGGTGTTGGGTATTTGTCCTAGCAACGAGAGAAGAGTAACTAAGACACTAATCATTCATCACTCATGAAGCAGAAAGCAAAATGTAGGAGCAGTTTTGTTTTTTTTTTTTTTGTTTATTTGTTTTTTTATTTTTGTTTTT
>PVKA01042360.1:0-17396 GCA_004027165.1 Ctenomys sociabilis | reverse complement strand
AGAAAGAAAGAAAGAAAGAAAGAAAGAAAGAAAGAAAGAAGAAAGAAAGGAAGGAAGGAAGGATGTGTTCAAAGTGTGGGAAGAGTATTTTAAGAGAAAATTATGGCAAATATGTTTATATATTTTTTAAAATTTAAATATTCACCATATATATATATATATATATATATATATATATATATATTTTTTTTTTTTTTTTTTTTTTTTTTGTCTTTTTTGAGACAGGGTCTCACTGTGCAGTTCACGCTGGCCTTAAGCTCACTTTGTAGCTCAGGCTGGTCTCGAACTCACAACAATCCTCCTGCCTCAGCCTCCCGAGTGCTGGGATTACAGGCATGCACCACCACGCCCGGCTCTTCACCATATATTTTGATCATATATGTTTGTTCCAGTGATAACTTCAGTAACTAGGGAAATAACTATAACACTGGGCCAGGGATATAGCTCAGCAGCGTAAGTGCCTGCCTGGCAAGTTCAGGGTCTTGAGTTCAATCCCAGGTACAAAAAAAAAAAAAAAAGAAATAACTAATAACACTTATTACTGAACCCACTGGTCCTAACGTTTATCAGACCTGAGCAATGACTCTATTATCACCTGACTACCATAAGAACCACACTTTGGCTAGTGGGCCATAGTGGCATGTTGGGTTCCAGGAATTAGTATCAATTCAGGACCAGTATCTAATAATCCTTAAAAGGTTTGAATATTTCATTTTTCCAATGCACAATCACTCTAGTAAATGGTCACAGGTCTTTTTCGGAAGTATTTGGAGGAAGATTCATGTAATGAGTAAGTACAGTATTTGCAGTAGTGGTACAGATTTGTCCTTGAATGGGACATGGCCTTTTCTTAAATCAAGGAACTGTGGATCTATTATATAACTTCATTCGGGAAACTAAATGAAAGTCTCACTGTCCCCACTGAAGTACCTTGAATCACACTTTGGCTAGATCTAGAACTTTTCCAGTCATATAGATTTTACAGTATCACAGTAGGTAATCTCTCTATTCTTAGAGACAGGATTGATGTGCCTGTACAACAATGCTATCTTTGATTCTCATTAAGACCAGGAAGCCCATCCCCTAAAGTTGCACCTGGCTTACAAAGGAGAGTGACCACAGAGCCTTTCCAAGGACTCAGGTCTCTTGTTTTATTATTATTATTATTATTATTATTATTATTATTATTATTATTATTATTATTATTATTTTGTGGAACCAGGGATTGAACTCAGGCCTTTGCAGTTGCCAGGGAAGCACTTATTCCATTGAGCCATCTCCCTGGGCCCATCAGATCTCTTCTTATTAATGGATTTACCAATGCGTAGGTGAAGGGAATATCTTCTGAGTATTTTCACTGAACATAAGGATTATGGGCAAGTCAAACATAACAAATCCTATTCAACATTCTAATCCCTGCGAGCCTTTGTATTTCCTCCTTCATTGTATCCCAGAACAGCTCTTGCGTCCCCATGTTACTAACCATAGGCCACGACTGAGTCCAATTTTAGTCAAAATAACCAAATAAGCTCTTTGAGCCACCTCCAGCTGTGTGAGCTGAAACATTAAACTCAAAATCTCTAGACAGATACCTATACTAGTGAATTTTCCCAATCTACTATTATATTCTGCCATCCTTTGTCTAACACCATTATGAGCCATGTCTGCAAGTATTTCTCAGATTTTTATTACTGCATATTAGCAAAATCTTGCAGTGTTTTTGGTATATAAACTACTTTCTCCTCGATCATAGTGTGTTCCATCTTAGTTATGGGTCTAGTGACAATGGGGTGGCTGTTGTGGGAAAGGTGACAATGGGCCTGTCTTTGTAATGCATCCTCCTGCAGTGAGTTTATCTCAGCATTTTCAAGGAAGGAAAAACTAGTATCAGATATTCTAAAGGGCAAACTACTTCGATTTCTCTCTCTTTTCTTTTATTTTGTTTTTGAGACAGCATCTTGTTATGTAGTACAAGCTGGCCTTGAGCTCAAAATATAGCCCAGATAGGCCTTACACCGGTGGTGATCCTTCTACCTCAGCCTTGGAGGTGCTGGGATTACAGGCATGCGCCTCCACGCTCAGCTGCTACTTCCTTTGTAAGGGAAGCTCAGGATGAGTTGGTAGTTCCAAATAGTAATTTTCATCAGGGATTATACAGATGTCCCAACTCTACCTTCCAAGATCTCATTCTTTGCCAATCAATGTCCTGACTTTCACAAGAGAAATTTATCAAAGACTGAATTCATTGCAAATGAGCAACTTCTGTAATTAAATGTTGTTTGATTTTCAGCAATATTAATGTAGTTATAAGAATATAAGTGCTTCTCTTAGGCATCATGAAAGCTCTCTGATTCTCAAACTATGACTTGAGCTGAGAAGTTACTGGCCTTAACCTTGTCACTTTCTCGTTTTTAGGGGCTCAAGAGAATTTAAAACAACCTACCCCACAACACAGCACTCAGTCATGATTACTGCCACAATGGTCAAGTGCAGCACCATTTGTGTTATGATGAACCACAGGTGGACTAATCTGGATCCCACTGCATGCCACTGATTACTAGCATTCATTTTTTATTGTCAAAGAGTTTATTCCTGTGCTCAAGCCCAGAGACATGAATAAACCAATCCCAGAGTCTCACCCTTGCATGTATGTTTCCTGGGAGTGCTCTTGGTAACAGTTCTGTATCAATCTGAGACCTTTCAGAAGAAAGGATGACACAATAATTTGAATAGGGAGAGTTTATTTTTATTTTTATCTGGACAGAGTCTCACTGTGTAGTCTAGGCTGGCCTTGATCTTCTTGCCTGTAACTCCCGGTGCTGGGGTTACCAGTGTGTACCTTTGCAGCTGACTGAACAGGGAGAATTCAAAATGAGGAATTACCTATAGAAGTTATTGGAGGGCTGGTGAGATAGCTCAGTGAACTAAACACCTTAGGCAAGCTCAGGGACCGGGGTTCGATCCCCAGCCCCACAGGCCTTGCCGCCGCCCCCCCCCCCCCCACTGAGCCAGCCACCAAGACTGGGCATGGTGGTACATGCCTATAATCCCAGTGCTGGGGAGGCTGACAACAGGAGGATCACCACGAGTCTGAGCTGCATAGTGAGACCCTGTACCAAATACATAAAAAAGAGAAGGTATTGGAATAATGGATTGTCTAGTAAGAAGAAAAGAGAACTCTAAAGAATAATCAATAGCACATACAATATAAGGAGCATTAACTATTGCCTACTGTGTGATAGAATATCTGAGGTTGAGATCCATATCTTGTGTCTTGGTTACTTTTCTCTCCTTGCTGGGACAAAATATCCAACACCCAAAATTAAGGAAGAAAAATTTTATTTAGCTCACAGTTCATGGGGACTTCAGTCCATAATCAGCTGGTTACAAGGGAGGGTGGCATGACACAGTGGCACAAGGATAATAGTTCAAGGCACAGGAAACAACAAAAGCAACAAGAGAGAAAGAGGGAGAGAGTAAGCCTTTTTCTCTCTTATGTTTTAACCAGGGTCTCCACCCCAGGGTGGGTCTTTTACACCCACACTGTTATGGGTTGCTCAAAATAGGAACAAGATCAGCCAGACTGGAATTTAAAAGAGCCATTTATTACTGAGCTCAAGGCCCCCAGTCAGCTCTCATGCAGGAGAGGACCAAAAGACAGCTAGCCCAGGAAGTAGGGGGACTTTTAGTGGAATCACATTTAGTTTGGTTAACAAATTTATTGTCTGACACAAGTTAATGCTTTCAGGGTCATTGTGACTATTGTTTAAACTAAATTTCCTGGAGCTTTGTTTTAGTTTCTGGTTATCCTGCACCTGAGTACTTACATGCAACCTTACACAGCCCGAGGTTACAGGAACTTAAAAACCACTTAGTTTTCTTTTGAAGTCATCTCTGGAAGCTAACTTTGTCTACAGGAATTAGTGAGGAAGGAATTTTATCTTAGCAAACAGCAAGAAACAGCCACCACTTACTAAACAACTTAGCACAGAGATGAGTGTACATTTTTTTTGTAGTACCAGGGATGGAACTCAGGACCTTGCACTTGCCAGGCAGGCACTTAAGCTGCTGAGCTACATCACCAGCCCAATAGTATACATTTATACACAACAGAAAACACAATATTTACATTTATAGTCTAAAATATGAGTTGATCCATTGCACACACCATCTCCATTTCCTGCTCTTCCACAGGCTCAGGACGTTTACAAAGTGAGGACCTTGGCCCCCTGCTGAGTCACTTAAATAACCTTCTGGGACACCCATCTCTGACAAAACAAGACAAAAAAGGGTGAGCCCCAGAAGCTAGGAAATTGATCACATGTGTGTGAGTGGGACTAGGCCTCAATGTCTAAAGCAAACAAGCTACCTCAGTCCTGAGATAAACATTCTGTCTGGTTAAGGTCAGCTACTAGTTGCTAGGCAACCTTGTTTCAGGTGTTACTAACTTTGCAAAAGTAGAAATAAAAGAATGTTTTCTTGGGAAAAAGAAAGAAAGAAAACACACATACATTAGAGCCGGGCATGGTGGCGCAGGCCTGTAATCCCAGCACTTGGGAGGCTGAGGCAGGAGGATTGTTGTGAGTTCGAGACCAGCCTAAGCTACAAAGCGAGCTTAAGGCCAGCCTGAACTGCATAGTGAGACCCTGTCTCAAAAAGGCAAAAAAAAAAAAAAAAAAAAAAGAAAAGAAAACACACATACACAAAATAGGATAGATATACAGCTACTTTCTTTTAGTTTATTGAGAAGAAAGGTTAGTATTAATATTGTTTAGACAAGATATGCCTTCATCTTGTCCTCTGAATGACTACTACAAAGACAATAAATGTACAATATATTGATTGTTGTAACTGTCCTGTTGTTGTAGGCAGCCGGGTTAGATAGAAATATTATAGGCTGTCAGATAGGGTAAGGCCCTCAAAGGATATGACAAAGACCAGATACCTTACAACTGTGGGAGATGCTTCTGCTGTGAGCCAGACCTAAGGATCAAACAGATGCTAACCTCCCTAAAGTTTGGCCTCAGGATTGCTCATTAGCCAGGAAGAATCATTGCTTGAAGGCCACCAGATAAGGTCCTGCTTTATATTCATGCCCACTTGCAATGTGACTTGCTACCCCATTTGGTCCTGCGCCTAGTCAATTTTACCTGCGTAGTGGTGTTTGTAATCCCATTGGTCGCCCATAGTTTTGTCCCACCTTGCATCTGCCTAAGCGAGACCCCTTTGTCTCTACCTTAGCCCCACAGGGCTTTGCTCTATAAAAATAACCTGAAATATACAGCTTTCTGGGCAACCTGCTTGGGTCCCCCTTCTGTCCTTCTCCGACAGAAGCTTTTCTTTCCAATAAAGTTTTACCCTCAACCTCTATTTGTTCCTAAAATTCATTCTTCGGTTTTAGAGAACATGAACTCATCCAGGTCAGGTTGGGAATTTCACCTAACCTATATCACTGTTAACCTGTTTTGAAACTGTTTCATTGCTATTTTATCTTCTTTTCATTAAAATGAATTAAAATATTTTTAAAAACTTCTCAAGTTGACACCATAACACTTTGCCGCAGTAGGCATGGCTTATTTCGCTGAATACCAGAGAAATTATTGTGGCAGCTGTGCTTGGT
This sequence comes from Ctenomys sociabilis, assembly GCA_004027165.1. Classification (NCBI taxonomy): domain Eukaryota; kingdom Metazoa; phylum Chordata; class Mammalia; order Rodentia; family Ctenomyidae; genus Ctenomys; species Ctenomys sociabilis. Next base: position 11,776 of record PVKA01042360.1, on the reverse strand, counting down.
GGGACTTGTTAGCAAACTACTCCCAACAAATCTGACCATTACAGTGCCAGAGAAAGCTGCTCACTGTTGAGTGTCAGTGGCTTCCATGTACTACAGGGGGTAGACAGCTGAGAAGCTGAATGCTGCAGGATCCAGAGATGCTGCTCAGAAATAAGTGCCTGCGGGAGAGGGAAAGGAAAAACTGCTGGTCACTGGGGTCTACTGGCTGCTATGCACTAAGGAACTAGGCAGTGGAATAGTTGGGAATGCTATAGGAATTCGTACTAGAAAACCCAGGAAACAGAAGCCTGCTATTAGCACAGGAATCCATGAAGAAAGCCTCTTTTTCTTCTCTCTAGCACCCTCTACTGAGCAAGGTTCAGTGTAGCTGGCAAAGGAAAAATGGCTAAAGAATACTTCAATTTCGGGCTGAAAGGGTAGATCCGAATTTGAGAGGCAATAGATAGATAAGCAACACACCATGGGTCAAAGAAGACATCATAATGAAAGTTACACAGCAGTTTGAACTGAATTTAAATGAAATAAATGTATCAAAATTGATGGGATGCAACAAAGAGTGCTTAGAAATAGCATTGAATGTTCATATTAGCCAGGCATGGTGGTGCATGCTTGTAATCCCAGCATTTGGGAGGCTGGGGCAGGAGGATTGCATAAAGTTCAAAGCTAGCCTGGGCTACATAATGAATTTAAGGACAGCCTGAAATACATGGCGAGACCCTTTCTTAAAAAACCAAAAACCAAACCAACAAACGACTAAATGTTCATATTACAGGGCTGAGATATAGCATGGTGGTAGAACACTTACCAGCCTGTGTGAAGTTAGGTTCTGTTCCCAACACCACAAGAACCCAAAACCGAAACCATACTAGAAAAGAAGAATGATCTCAAATCAATGACCTTCTATCTTCAAAATTATAGTAAAGAGAAAAAAATAAACTAAAAGTAATAATGGAAAGAAAATAAAGATAAAAGCAAAAATTACTGGAGTAGGAAACAGAAAAGCAATAGATAAAAATTAAACCAACATCTAAAATATGGGCATAGTGGTGCGCACCTGTAATCCAGCACTCAGAGGCTGAGGCAGAAGAATTGCTGCAAATTGAAGGCTATCCTTGGTTATGTAGTGAGTTCAAGGCCAGCAGGAACTATGTGGTGAAAGCATGTCTCAAAAAATCAGTCAAATTCCTGGCAAGCGCAAGGGGCTGAGTTCAATCCCCGGTTCTGAAAAAAAAAATCAGTCAAAGAAACCAACATCTGACTTTGAGGGGATGATGATTAAAATTGATAAAACTTTAACCAGAACAATGAAGGAAAAGCAATGATCTAAATTGCTAACATTGAGAGTAAGATGAGAGACACTTCAAACCCCCAAAGAAGTTAATAGAATAATACAGAGACATTATAAAGAGCTCCATGCTCTCAAATTTGACAACATAACTAGACATATTTTTTTAAAAGATGCAAGCTACTAAAGCTTACTAAAAGATAACTTAAATAGCCTTGTATTTTTAAAGAGATTTATTCTATAATTTAAAACATTCCCACAAAGAAAGCCCTGTGCCCAGATCACTTGTGAATTGGACTAAGCAGTTAAAGAAAAAAAAAAACTAATAGCAAATGGACACAAACTCTTCCGGGACCTAGAAGAGGTACATATTAATTCCCTGTTCCTCTGTCTTCCCACTGTGGCTGCTGGAATCTAGGTAAACAGCATGGGAGGAAAAAAATAAACAGCATGGGAAGGCCCAGAGACCAGCCACTACCTTTCCCTACTGCCGGGATCCCAGGAGAACAGGGCAAGAAGACATAGGGACTGGTGGGAATGTCAGCCACACAGAGGAGCCCTCAGCCAGTGGGTACAGGATGGAAAGATGACTGCTGTCATGAAATTGTCAGAAGCAGTATTAACAATATGAGCCAACAGGTGGTAAAATAGGTGAACCGGCCTTGTGCTTAGGGACAAGGACACACGGAAGAGAAGCGGGTGAGTAGGGCTTCCCCTTTTCTCTTTTTTTCTTTCTTTTTCTCTTTTTTGTCCTAAATGGCTGGGGATAATTCCAGCCACAGAAATCTAATGCCATCCCCAAACCACCCAGAGACCAACTCAGATGTTTCCCTGCTTACATTTTCTTTCTTTTTCTTCTCTAGTTTCCCAAGGCTTGGGTGATCATCTTTTTTCCTCCAGCCTGGTTTCTACTTTCTTTTCAGTTATCTTTGTTTTATCCACATCTTTCTTAAATTTTTCTCACCACAGGGTAAAACCATTCCACCAAACACTGCACATGAGTTCCCAATTTACAATCCTGTTATGTCATATAATTGTAGATTTTGCACCTATGGTTAAAGGTACAAAACTAACAGTTTGTTAGTTTCTAAACTATACTTGATGTTATTGGTATTGCTAATTATACCACTTTAGTGAGGATGTTATATGTTTTAATCAATTATTCTCATATCTGTAACAATACTGGGAAGTTATGGGGTAATAACTTCACCACACTCCAGAACCAAGGGACAGGAGACTGATCCAAACACACCAACATCTCACTCTTAATTAATTGGAAAAGTAAAATATTGAGACAGACACAGCTAAGAACCTCTTAAACACAGAAGACATCCCTGGAGGACAAAGACAAAGCAGGAGGAATCAAAACCCCTGACCTGAAATTCTACAATAAAGCTATGGGATATAATCAGCATGGTACTGGCATAAAAACAGAGCTGAGGATCAATGGAGCAGATTAGAAGATGCAGACACAGCTACAAATACACTCAGCCACCTTATCTTTGACAAAGGGACCAAGTGTTCACTGGAAGATAGTCTCTTTACTAAATGGAGCTGGAAGGGCAGGCCAGATAGCTTAGGGACTAAAGCACCTGCTCAGGCAGAGTTCAGAGGCCAGGGTTCAATCCTCGGCATGGTGTGCTGTCCTCGCCCCTGGGGCATGCTGTGATGGTGATTGAGACTGGGCATGATGGCACACACCTATAATTCCAGCGCTTGGGAGGCAGAAAATAGGAGGATCACTATGAGTCACATCTACATAGTGAGACCCTGTACTAACTACATAAAAATAAAATAAAATCAATAAATGGAGCTGGAAAAATGGCTCTCCACATTATGAAGACTCAAATAGGACCAATGTGTATCATTAAGGACTAGACTAAAGTCAAAATAGGTCAAGGATTTAAACAATGAATCAGAAACACTAAATCTCCTGGAAAAGAAAGTATGTAGAAATCTTGAAGACATAGGTAGTGATCTCATAATCAAAATCCAGACTGCACAAGAAATACTTCAAAAAATCAACAACTGTGATCTCATCCTATTAAAAAGATTTGTACAACAGAAGAATTCACTAAAAATGTGAAAAGAAAATGCATAGAGTTGAAAAAAAATTTAGGTGATTATTCCTCAGACAAAGGACTGCTATGGAAAATATGTAAAGAATACCCCTACTCCTGTTCAAAGACAATCTAAAAGTGGATATCTGAGATGAATATACACTTTTCAGATGAAGAAAAACAAATGACAAGTAAATGTATGAAAATCTGTTCAATATCATAGGTTATTTGAGAGATGCAAATTAAAACAATACTGGGGTTCTATCTCCAGAAAGATTTGCTACTATCAAGAAATCAACCAATAACAAGTACTGGAGAGGCTGCGGGGGGAAAAGGAACCCTTCTCCATTGTTATATAGGCTGATACAGTCACTATGGAAATCAGTGTCGCAATTCCTCCAAAAAACTAGGATTAGAGATCCCAGCTATTCCCCTTCCAAGTATCTTTCTAGAGGAATTGAAAATATCAGGCCACAGTGATATATGTACACCTGTATTTATAGTGACACAATTTATGATAGCTAAGTCTTGGAAACAATCCAAATGGCTATCAGCTGAAGAATAGATTAAAAAATACGGTATTTTTGTACAACAGAGTACTACTTAGTATAAATATGGATAAGTTGGAGATTTTTATAATTAAATGGATGCAACTTGAGACCATACTCATAAGTGAAATAAATCAGACTTACATTTATAGAATCATATTGTCTTCCTTATGTGAGAATTTGAAAGAATAAATAAAGTCTAAAATGTATAATAGGTATCGTGAAATGAGAAGAAATCGTTCAAAAGGAAAAGGGAGCTAGTATGGATGAAAGGAGAGTACAGTAGGGAATAGCATAAAAATGCAAGTCAGTTATATTATTAGTGTCTTTTAAATCATTAAAAAGGATGGGGGGCTCTTCCTGTTCTCCACCATGGTGCAGGATCAAGGTGAGAAGGAGAATCCATGAGGGAACTTCGAATTTGCAAACTCCACCTTAACATTTGCGTTGGGGAGAGTGGAGACAGATTGACGAGGGCAGCCAAGGTCCTGGAGCATCTCACGGGCCAGACTCCTGTGCTTCCTAAAGCTAGATACACTGTCAAGACCTTTGGCTCAGGAGACATGAGAAGATCCCTGTCCGCTGCACAGTCTGAGGGGCGAAGGCAGAAGAAATCCTGGAGAAAAGCCTAAAGGTGCGAGAGTATGAATTAAGGAAAAATAACTTCTCTAATACTGGAAACTTTGGTTTTGGAATCCAGGAACATATCGATCTGGGTATCAAATATGACCCAAGCATTGGTATCTGCAGCCTGGACTTTCATGTGGTGCTGGGTAGGTCAGGTTTCAGCATCGCAGGCAAGAAGCGCAGGACAGGCTGCATTGGGGCTAAACACAGAATCAGCAAAGAGGAGGCCATGCACTGATTCCAGTAGAAGTATGATGGGATCATCCTTCCTGACAAATAAATTCCTATTTCTGTTCAGAAGGCCAATAAGATATTTTCAACGAAAAAAAAAAAAAAAAGAATGGGGAGCCGGCCAGATAGCTCAGTGGACTGAAGTGCCTGCTTAGGCAGAGCGCAGTGCCCAGGGTTTGATCCCCAGCATGCTGTGCAGGTCCTGCCCCATAGGATGAAATGAGATGGCAATTGAGATTAGATGTGGTGGTGTGCACTTATAATTCCAGCATTTGGGAGGCTGAGAAACAGGAGAATCACTATGAGTCCAATCTATGTAGTGAGACCTTGTAGACCCTGTCCTAAATGCATAAAAAAGGAAGGGTTATGCTAGTATTGATGGAAGAAATTTTTATGTTCATATCTTTTATCATGAGCAGATACTTTAAAGATAACAAACACTATGTAATTATTAACTCTTGTTATTCTCCTATTATTTTGTTAGGAAATTTTGTTTTACCTTTTTTCCATAAAAAATTCTTTATTGCTTCATATATAATTACCACCAATCTAACAGCTTAAATCAATATCCATTTTTTATCTTAGTTTTTGTGGGTTAGAAGTTCAGAACAACACTGTCTCCTCTATTCATGGTATCATGAAGCTAAAATCAAGGTGCTGGTCAGGCTGAGTTCTTGTCTGCAGGCTTGGAGAAAAGTAAGCCTACAACCTCAAATTTGCAAAATTCAGTTGTTCATAGTTACAGCAGTTGGTCCCTGTTTCCTGGATGGCTGTTGGTCAGGGTTGTTTTCATCCTTGAGCTCACTCAAATTCTTTTCCATGTGGTTTCCTCTGTCTTCAATCCAGAATGGTGTGTCAAATAACGATGGCCAAAAAATAAGGGCAAGTGGGATAGCTCAGCAGACTAAGAGCCTCTTTAGGCAAGTGCGGGAACCAGGGTTCCAATCTTGGCACCACATGCCAGGCCAGCCCCACCCTCAGGGTGCTCTGAGTTGACCACTGAGACTGGACATGGTGGTATATGCCTGTAATTGCAGCACTGGGGAGGCTGAAAACAGGAAGCTCATTATAAGTTCGAGCTGCATAGTGACACCCTATAGAAATACATAAAAAAGATGAATGTTAAATTTTTAAAAACAGTTCATTACAATAAAAGGTATACTGCCATTAATCTTCCTCACTTGGAACACATTCCATCATGCAAAATCACTTTCAGAAACAGTTCTGGCTATGCTCTTTCATTAGGGTATTTATTTATTTATTTATTTATTTATTTATTTATTTATTTATTTTTGGTGGTACCAGGGATTGACCTTGCACTTGATAGGCAGGCGCTTGTGCATGCCACTGAGCTATATCCCCAGCCCCCGAGGGTATTTATATGTGATTAAAAATATGACAAATGCTGCTGATAATTGCCATATAACAAAATGGTAGTATCATAAAAAATTACAGTCGGTTCTGTTCCACCTTGGTAACCTTATCTAGCACCATGGAACTTCTGCCTCTTCCTCAAAGTCAAAATGACATGAAAGGTAAACGTTTTGAATGGATTTAGGACATCAAGACTGCTGTGACAGGGTAATTGAAGACATTCATAAAAGACGACTTCCAGAACTACTTCAGAAAGTGTCAAGAATTATGGCATAAGTGTTCTCAAATTTAGGGGAAGTATGTTGAGGGAGATTAGTGGCAATGTATCTTATACAGTAATAAATTAAAATGTGCACCATGTTTCTGAATTGTACCTTGTATACAATTTAAAGGGGTCAGGGGATTGGCTCAGACACACCTGACTAATCCTACCTTAAAGTCAACATTAGCTAAGCTTGCATTTAATTAAATAACTAGGAGAAGATGTATAGTACGTGCTGGGGATCTGTGCCTGCCATAGAGAGAATGCTTCCTCATCATCTCCTGAGTTCAGCATTACTCTGATTCTGATATTAAAAGCAAAAACATTACAAGAAAACTACTGACTAAATAGCTCTCACAAATACATATATATGCACTCAATTTTGAAACAAAAATTGGGCAAATCTAAGCCAATCTAATACACAAAAAGGACAATATCTCATGGTCATGTAGAATTTATTCTAAGTAATACAAGATTGGTTTCACACTTGAAAATCAATCAGTATAATTCACCAAATTGTATAACTCATGAAAATTAACCAGTATAACTCATTAATGATCTGATTAGGAAAACAATAATGTTACCTCCACTTAAGCATTTGACAAAACAGCATCACTCGTATTTTTAGTATATGTGCTGCTGCAGTAAGCACGTAACCTTATTTCTCACTGAATAAAACCAACACTCTTAGAAAATTTTGCTAGATGTGGTACTGCACATCTGTAATTGCAGCACTCAGGAAGCCGAAACAAAGAGGATCACCAGGTGTCTGAGACCACATTTGACTATATGGTGAGGCTAATGGCAGCCTAAATTACATAGCAAGAACCTATCTTGAAAAAAAAAAATAATAGACTTGCCTAAACCTGGTAAGGGGCACTTACATAAAAATGACAGCTGTCGCACGGCCAACTCCAGCAGCCTCCTCGATCCTGTCCACGCTGCCCAGCCCCAGAGACCAGGCTGAGACAGTGGCTGACTCCAGCGGCCTCCTGGATCCCGCCCCAAGCTCTCCCAGTGAGTGGGAATTTGCACAACTCACCAGGCTTCCCAGATCAGTGAGTGTGTGGTGAGTCTGAGGGAGAGCCATTGGCTTCTTCCCATGCACAATACCCGGATCCCCACCCCCAAGCCCTCCCAGCCGGTGACTGGCCTGAAACCTCAGAACCCACTCACCAGCACCTCTCCGGATCCCCTGCCCTAAAGGCTGCTGAGCGAGTGGGAATTTCTCCAATTCCCTAGGCGTCAAAGTTCAGTGAGTGTAGAACTCCAGGCCTGCCATTCCAGAGAGACATTTCCCAGGGATTTCCTGTTCCCCCACCCTCCGTGGTCAGTGAGAGCTCCAGGCCCACCATGTCAGAGAAACATTTCCAGGTGATTACTGGTCCCATCCCACAGCCCCAAACCCAGTGCAGGTCGTCCTGGAGTGAGAACTCCAAGCCTGCCATGCTGGAGGGACATTACTCAGCAATCCTCGGTCCCACACCATGGCCCAAAACCCAGCGCAACCTGGCCTGTGAGTGAGAGCTCCAGGCCTGCTGCATAGGAGGGACCTTTCCCAGCCTTCTCAGGTTCCACCAGGACCCAGCACAGGTTGGCTGACCCAGTACAGCCTACTCGGTGAATAAAATCATCCAATATCCTTTTGTGAGCCCAGAAGACACACCAAAGACCAGGTCTGCCCACCTAGAGAGCAACCTGCCTGACACAGGAGGGCTGACTCTGGCAATTTTCCGGATCCCCGCCCAAAGCCAGGCAAGACAGTGGGAATTTTAATTACTTGCTCTGCATCCCACTTCAGTTTGTGCTCTCTTGAACAGGGAACCAGCAGAGGGGAACCACATGAGCTACAGCAAAAAGGAACTGAACACAACAGCTAGATCTAGGATAGGCATGCCTGGATAATCTCAAACGTAATAGACTGGCACCCAAATCTCATAACAAGCTAAGATTATAGCTGCTCCAAAGCTCTACACCAAAGGTCAAAGGTCAGTGCTATACAAAATGACAAAGACAAGGGGAAAAACACAATCCCAGACCTCGAGTAAGGGCAGAGGACACTAGCTCAGCTGCAATGAATGAATTAACAGATACAGCAGCAAAGGAATGACAGAAGAAAGTTATAGAGGAAATAAAATGAGAAGTAATTCCCCAAATTAAAAAAGAAATATCTGAATTCATAGTATCTGAAATAAAGAATGAATTCCAGAAACATTGGGTGGAAAAACTATGCTCACCCAGAACAAGTGCAGAGAGCACTATTCCAACTGAGACATATGAATTAACAGCATCTGAAGCAAAGAAACAACAGCAGAAAGATCATGAGGAACTGAAAGCACAAATAATTTCTGAAATCAAAAAAGAATTCTTGGAAAAAAAAGAATTCTTTGAAATCATAGCATCTGAAATACGGAAACCAGAAACAAGTCCAGAAATATACAGAGGAAACACAATTTGGAAAAAACACTACAGAAAAAGAATTAATAACTACCTCTAAAGAAGACATGGATAAAAATATTGAGATCAGAAATATGATGGATTCCTTGAGTGAGCAACACAGAAAAGAAATAGAACACATGAAACACAGTCAAAGAGATATAGAAGAAGTAAAATATCAATCACAAGTCTACAAAACCGATGGAGTGAAAGCGAAGACAATTTCACATCTTGAAGATGACGGAGCAGCTAGTGAAAAGGTGAGAAAGGATCTCTTAAAAACAACGAGAATGCAGGAAAAAATAATCCATCACCTGCAAGATGACGCCAGGATGAACAATGTGAGAATAATTGGTATCAACAAGAATGAAGGAGTCAATACAAATGACATAAAAAGAATATGGGAAGAAATAATCGCAGAAAACTTCCCAAATATGAGGAAACAATCCAACATTCAGGTCACCGAAGTATACAGAACACCAAATAACTTCAACCCAAGTAGAAACACCGAGACATAATAGTTAAGGTCCCAGAAATCCAACACAAAAATAATATACTGAAAGCTACTAGAGAGAAGAAGGAGCTCACAGTCAAAGGAAAACCCACCAGAATTACAGCCGACTTCTCCACACAAACAATGAAGGAGACCAGCCAGAGACAGCGCGGCCGACTCCGCCATCTCCCTCCATCCTGCACGTGCCCGCCCAGCCCCTGAGACCGGCCAGAGACAGCGCAGCCGACTCCGCCATCCTCCTCCATCCCACCAGAATTTCAGCCGACTTCTCTACACAAACAATGAAGGCAAGGAGAGCACACAGCAGAGTACTTCAAGTCATACACGAAAACAAATTCCAGCCCAGACTATTATACCCAGCAAAACTTACTTTCAAGTTTGCTAAAGAATTTCATGATGACAATGCCATCCCTTCACAGGCTGCTGAAAGTTGTTGTAGAGAGAGACCACAATGATCAGAACTCCATGAATGAGAACGGAAGGAACCCACTAAACAGGACAGACAATTAAACACAGGTTACAAAGGAGTAAACAACACCAGGTAAATATCATGACAAACATGAGTCAGCACATTTCAATTATAACCATCAATATAAATGGACTCAATTCTCCAATTAAGAGAAATAGACTGGCACAGTGGATTAGGAAACAAAAGCCAACAATATGCAGTATACAAGAAACACACTTAACTCAAAAGGACATTCATAGGATGAAAGTCAAAGGATGGAAAACAATACTACATGTCCCAGCACCTCAGAAAAAAGCAGGAGTAGCAATTCTGTTCTCAGACAGTCTCAACTTCAAACCAAGAATGAACAAACGACACAAAGAAGGCCACTATATATTGGTCAGGGGAAAAATTCAAGAGCAAGAAATAACACTCATAAATATCTATGCACCAAACACAGGAGCACCCAACTATGTAAGACAAATCTTAATGGACATGAAAAACTTAATGTTTAAGAACACAATCATAACAGGAGACCTTAACACACCCTTATCTCAAAAAGATAGGTTAACCAGACAAAAAATTAGCAAGGAAGTAGCAGAACTGAACCAGAGCTTGGAACAAATAGACCTGGTGGACATATGCAGAGTGTTCCACCAAACCACAGCTGAATACACATCTTTTTCAGCTGCACATGGGTTATTTTCCAAAATAGACCATATACTAGTCCAGAGGTCATGCCTAAGTATATGCAAGAAAATAGAAATTATCCCATGCATACTATCTGACTGCAATGCTACGAAACTGGAAACAAATAACAAAAGAAACCAGAAATCCCCAGTAAAATCATGGAAACTAAACAATACCCTACTCAGCAATCAGTGGGTTGCAGAAGAAATTCAAGAAATTCAACAATATCTACAATTCAATGAAAATTCAAGTACAACTTACTGGAATTTATGGGATGCAATGAAAGCAGTTCCTAGAGGGAAGATCATACCTATGAACTCACACACTAGGAAAACAGAATGGGAACAAATTAGCACCCTAATATTGCACCTCCGACAATGAGAAAAAGAAGAGCAAATGAAACCCAGAGCGCAAAGACGGGAAGAAATCATAAAGATTAGACCAGAAATTAATTCAACTGAGATGAAGAAAACAGTTCAAAGAATCCACAAATCAAAAAGTTGGTTCTTCGAAAAACTGAATAAAGTTGATAAGCCTCTAGCCAACCTCATCAAAAAGAGGCAAAAGAAAATTCAAGTACAAGAGATAAGGAATGAAAAGGGTGAAATCACCACAGACCCAGCAGAAATTCAGAAGATTATCAATAGTTACTTCCAGAATCTTTATGCTCACAGAATGGAAGACACAGAAGAAACGGACAGATTCCTCGAAAGGTACAAATTACCAAAATTGAATCAGGAAGATGTAACAACTCTCAATAAGCCGATAACAGTCAACGAAATATGAAACATAATAAAAAGCTTACCGACAAAGAAAAGTCCAGGTCCTGATGGATTCACAGCTGAATTCTACAAGAAATTTATACAAGATATAATCCCCACACTCCACAAACTCTTCAATGAAGTTTAAAAGGAAGCAGTCCTCCCAAAATCATTTCTGGAGGCAAGTATAATACTGATTCCAAAACCAGGGAAAGACACAACCAAAGAGGAGAACTACAGGCCAATCTCCCTCATGAACATAGATGCAAAAATACTCAACAAAATCCTGGCAAATAGAATATATCAAATCATCAAGAAGATCATACACCATGACCAGGTAGGATTCATCCCAGGGATGCAAGGATGGTTCAATATTCAAAAATCTATAAACGTAATATACTATATTAATAGAATGAAATCTAAAAACCACAGGATCATCTCAATTGATGCAGAGAAAGCTTTTCACAAAGTCCGACACTCATTAATGTTCAAGGTCCTACAGAAAATTGAAATAGATGGTGGTTCATGCCTGTAATCCCA
>PVKA01042359.1:0-11509 GCA_004027165.1 Ctenomys sociabilis | reverse complement strand
AGTTGGCTTATTTTTTAAACAGTGTGGGGACCAGGAAGATTGCTCAGTAGAATGGGCCTGAGTTCAATCCCTGGTTCCGCCAAAAACACAAAAAAACAGTGTCTTACTAGTAATTCTGGCTGAGCTTAAATTTACCATGTAGCCAAGCTGGCTTTGAGCTTGCAGGATCCTTCTGGCTCAACCTCCTAAGTGCTGGGAAAACAGGCATGAGCCACCAGGCCTTGCTTAAATTGTATTTTGAGACACAGTCTTGCTAAGTAACTTAGCCTGGCTTTGAACTTGCCATCTTCCTGTCTCAACTTCCTGAGTAACTAAGATTGCAAGTGTGTGCCACCATGCCTTTTACTCTCCTTTCCTTTGCTGGGGATTAAACCCAGGGTCCTCATACTGAGCTATATCTCCTTACATTTATTTGTTTATGAATAAGATAGGGTCTCAACTATATAATGCAGGCTGGCCTTAAACTTCCTGCCTTATGTGGCCCAGGTTGTCCTCAAACTCCCACTGATTCTCCTGCCTCAGCCTCCTGAGTGCTAGGATCATAGCTGTGCACCAGCGTGTCCAGCCCCACCTTTTTATTTTTAATTTTGAGATGTGGTTTTACTAAATTTCAGATTGCCCAGACTAGATTAGATTACAGAATCTTCTTTCTTCAGTTTGAGATAATAGGTTTATACCATCCTACCCAGTTTTTCTTTTTTCTTAAGATGATCTCTTTTTGAGATGATTTCTCTGTATAGATAGGCTGATTTTGAATTGGCCCGTAGACTAGGAAGGCTTCAGATTTTTTTTTTTTTTCTTTGTTTTTTGGTGGAACCAGGAATTGAACTCAGGCCCTTGCACTTGCCAGGGAAGCGCTGATTCTACTGAGCCATCTCCCCGGCCCATGGCTTCAGATTTGTAATCTTCCTCAACCACTCAATAGGTAAAGAAAACAGGCTTATGCCCCCACGCCCAGCTCCAGCCTGCCTTGAGTTAGATTTTTTGCTTGTTTAAAATTTTTTACCTCCCCCAATTTTATTTATTTATTTGTTTTTTATTTTTTAATTTTAGGGAAGGGTCTACAGGGTGTTCAGCATCTTACTACTAGATCAGACTCATAGTGATCTGCCTGTTTACATCCTCCCAAAGAGCTACCTCCCCAAATTAATGCTATTTTTCATTTTGCTTCCTTCCCATGTGTGAACTACCCTGAGAGATGTCCTGCTTAGTCAGGAGTGGATCATAACATCTCTTCTTTATTCTTCCTTTGAATACGTTGGGAAAGAGTGAAGAATTACAGGTGACTGATGGTGAAGATACCAGTGGAATCATCAGAGAATAGAGGACATGATTTTTATTTTTTTATTTTTTTATTTTTTTGTCTTTTTGAGACAGGGTCTCACTATGCAGTTCAGGATGGCCTTAAGCTCACTTTGTAGCTCAGGCTGGTCTTGAACTCACAACAATCCTCCTGCCTCAGCCTCCCGAGTGCTGGGATTACAGGCATGCGCCACCACGCCCGGCCGATTTTTATTTTTTTTATTTTTTTATTTTTGTCTTTTTTGAGACAGGGTCTCACTATGCAGTTCAGGCTGGCCTTAAGCTCACTTTGTAGCTCAGGCTGGTCTCGAACTCACAACAATCCTCCTGCCTCCCATCTCAGTGCTGGGATTACAGGCATGTGCCACCATGCCCGGCTCAAGGACATGATTTTTAGAGTGAAGCTAGCTAGCTGCCATGTCACTTGTAGGCCTATGGTCTCTCTCATCTTCTAGGTTTTTGGAGAATTTGATATAGAACTCTAATGGGATACTTCATGGTAAAGAGGCCTTTTGCGTTAGAGGGATTTTTGTCCTCTAAGACCATCTGTGCAAGTGATACTTTGTGGTGGGTATTGTTTGAGAGCTGTGATGCCATCTGCTCTTCTTGGAAGAAAGTGCTTTAGATAGTGGAGTGGCTATACTTTCTAGACCTCAGGGTTGCAAGGTATACCTGTGTATCAGCTATGGCCTCATCTCAGGCTCAGGGATGGAGGGAGTTGGAAGGCACTGAAAATCAGCAGCTTTCTCCTCCCTAAATGGCTCAACTACCTGTGGCATGGATATTCCCCAGGACAAATTCCTTTAAATTGTGTTTTGTACAAAATAGTAACTGACTATGAACTTAGGTATTATAAAATCTTATGTATTAAATGCTGTATTTTGCTTTTCCAGGTTGGAGAAGTTTTCCAAATTCATACAGGGTGAGCACAGCTGAGACAAGAACAATGACTGAGTCTTACATGAAGAGTGAGTATGGGGCTGGGAGATAGCTCAGCAGCACAGAACCTGCCTGACAAGTGTAAGGTTCTTTGTTTTTGTACCAAAAACAAAGCCAGGTGTGGCACATGCCTGTCATCCCCAGCACTTAGGAAGCAGAGGCAGGAGGTTTGCTGTGAGTTTGAGGCCGGCCTGACCTACACAGTGAATTCAAAGCCAGCCTGAACTGCATAGCAAAACCCCGTCTTGAAAAGAAACAACAAACACACAAACAAACCCACAAAGAGTATGAAAGAGGAGGGCATAAAGACATAGCTTGCATGGAGCCTCCACTTGGCATGTGGAAGCCTACGTAGTCTTAGGACCCAGTAAGCACATGGTATTCAGAAGTGTGATTTCAGGAAGGACAGTTGAATGATCATATTTTCTCCTTATTAAAAAGATAAGCAAGTCCATTTGGACTACTACATAAGATACCTTAACCTGGGTAATTTATAAATCATAAAAATTTGCTTCTCATAATTCTGGAGGTTGGCAGTCAAGGTCAAGACATCAGAAGGTTTGCTGTCTGGTGAGGGCTGCTCTCTGTTCCCTAGATGATGCCTCTTTCTGTATCTTTATATGGGAGATAGGACTAGGCTGCCCCCTTGGCCCTCTGTAAGTCACTAATGTTGTACCTCCTGATGGTTGTCACTGTCCAGAGGCCCATCTTTAAAAACCATCACCTTGGAGTTAGGTTTCAACATTAGTTTTGATGAGATATCAGGCCATGACGGTTAGTTCATATAGAAGCAGAGGAAGCAGGTGTATTTGCTCTAGCTTGCGCAGCAAGCTCAGAGTGCAGGGATCCATGGGCCTCTCTGCCTTTAGCTCTTTGTACACATGCCCTGGCATGGACCTAGTGTCCAATCTGGCTAACTACTGCTTCTCCTGAGAAGATCAGAAGTTCACTAAAGATTACCTATGTATATTGGGGTCACTCCACCCAGGAACTTCATCTGAAGGGGATGAGTTACACCTTGGGTTCTGTAAGTTCCTCTCAAGTGCTATACCCAGAGCTTGAAGAACTCTGAGACCTTGAACTGTGTAGGAGGATTTACAGGTGGAGATGGGTTATGAAGAGGAGTCCAAGTATTCAGGGATCTGGAGAGCCAGCAAGGGCAGGGAAGAGCAGGCCCACAAAGGTCAAGATGAGAGATGAACCACAGAGACCAGACTCCTTGACAGAGGCAACCCTAGGGATGTCTGTGAGGGCCGCAGTCAGTAGAGCAGGTGCAGAAGTACTTTAGAAGGGTTAGGTTCAGTTTACTGTGTGAACTTGGTCTTTGGTACATGCAGATCTTATTAACTGAGTCAACCTTTTTAATTCCTAAACTTTGGAATAGAGGGTTCTTAAATGTCCAACTTAAAAAAACAAAACAGGGCCAGGGAGATGGCTTAGTGGAATAAGCGCTTCCTTGGCAAGCACAAAGCCTGAGTTCAATCCCTGGTTCTGCCAAAAAACAAAAAACAAAACAAACAAACAAACAAAGAACAGCTTCCTGCTCAGGAAGGAAGTCCTCTCAGAAGGGGAAACTGAGTTTTGCTCTGGTGCCTGTTACCTTCTGTACTGTGGCAGTAGGCTCTTCACTGGTAGAGCATGCAGGGCATGGCACTGGTAGAGTAGAGGGCCCGGGACATCCCCAGTGCAGCCTGGAGGGTCTTATGGTGAGTAGGGTACTTGGTTAATACATGTCTCTTAGATGCCTGGCCTGCTTTTTGCTGAATTCAGCGGCTGGTGAGTACTTTGTCTGCAGAGAACTGTGTTCATATGTTGGTTTCTAATTCACACCTCGTATCACTAGGCAGAATGCTTGGGATGGAAGCTACGATTTTATGCCTTCATTGCTTCCAGCATTCCCAATTCTGTCTAGGTACTATGTATAGGAGGAGTTGGGTCCAGGAGGATAGCCTGTCTGAGGCCAGACCCTCCGGGAATCTGAGAGGCCATGTCTGTGCAACTTCTTTTTGGAGCATGGTGGGTATGTGGATCTAGCTGGATGTAAGTTGATGGACTTGTAGAAGCCCAAGGTTGTGGTCATGGATGGAATGGCATGTTCATGTGGGAGGTGAGCCATGTGCTGTGTGATTCACTGCCTTCAGGGCTGAACTAAGCTGTGTCCTAAGCTGTCAGCTTCTCAGTCACAGGAAGTCTGAGCTCCATAGCCCTTTAACTGCCCACTTAGTGCTCCTGTCACAGTACAGGCTGGCTGCTGAGTTGGGCACTCTGTCCAGAGGGAGGTTGGGGCATATATGTAAGAGCAGTTGCAGGTCAGTGTGGCTGACCAGCAGGCATGACACTGTGCAGGGTGGCTGGGCCTGCTAGGCCCTGAGAGAGACAGCAGGCTGTGATGAGGCTTGAAAGTGCTGCCTCTTGTCTCAGAGCCTTTTAAGTCACTAATGTTGTGTACCCTGATGACGGTTACTGCCCAGAGACCCCTTGGGAGTTAAGTTTCAACATGAGTTTGTTTTGTTTTTTGAAACAGAGTCTTGCTCTGTAGTCCAGCTTGGCCTTGAATATTCAGTAGTCCTCCTGCCTCAGCTTTCAAAGTGCTGGGATTACAGGCATATACCACTATGCCCAGCCTCAACATGAGTTTTGATGAAACACCAGACCAGGGGCCTGTATAGGGATAAGGGCTATGGTGGGGCAGGGGAACTCTGGGCCTATACACTGACTGGGCTTTGTTACTGTAGGACTGTCCTTTGCCCTTCTTGATGCGGTCACCGACAAAGACCCTGCCGTACAGGAGCAGGTTTGCAGTGCTCTTTGTGCGCTGGGGGAGTTGCGGCCAGCGGAGATGCTCCGTGCCTGTGAAGAGTACCTGAAGAACCATGACAAGGTACTGCCTATGAGGCCAGTGACTAGTTTGGGGCAATGGCCAGTTAGAGGCACAGGGTGGTGCAAACTAGTCTGTTGGCAAAGCTGCCTACCTGATTCTCTTGACATTGGTATTTCAGGACTAGGATCCAACTTTGTCTTGTTGCATGTGGACTATGACTGTATCCCCCACAAATGAATGGTCCCATTATAGGAACTGGACTGATATTCAGTGGTCAGTGTTTGGGTTTTTTTGTTTTGTTTTGTTTTGTTTTTGTCTTTTTGAGATAGGGTCTCACTATGCAGTTCAGGATGGCCTTAAGCTCACTTTGTAGCTCAGGCTGGTCTCGAACTCACAACAATCCTCCTGCCTCAGCTTCCCGAGTGCTGGGATTACAGGCATGCACCACCACGCCCAGCTACAGTGGTCAGTGTTTGTGAGTAGAGGACATTTGCTGCACTCTTTTATTCACTCAATGAAGACTGAATGCTCTTCTTGCCCAAGGAAGGGAAGATGTTTCTTACTCTTTATTAGCTCAAGTTGCAGGGGGTTTGGCAAAGGTTTGAAAGTGTCCCTAGGATCCTGCCTTTTCCTAGAGTGCTTGTCTATGACTGGTCAGAGAAGCTGCCCCCAGGAGGGAAATAAGACCTGTGAGTCCTTTGAGCCCCGTGCCAACTTTTTTTTTTTTTGAGGCAGGGTCTCTCTAGCTTGCAATTCAGGCTGGCCTTGAACTCACATTATAGCTCAGGCTGTTCTCATATTCACAAAGATTCTCCTGCCTCAGCCTCTCAAGTGCTGAAATTATAGGCATGCACCACCATGCCCGGCTCCCCATGCTAACTTAGTGGAACCTTGAGAGGCTCCAAATTCTAAGTTTGGCCCTAAAGGATATCAGGCTGCTGGCCTGGGGTTCTCATCCCACTGGATTTCTGCCTTGTTTTGGGCCTTGGCACAGTGATCCTCTGAGCAAATGTCATGTTGGGTCTCTGCTGTCTGAAATTATGATGTACCTTTCTTGGTTTTCCTTGTGAATGGTTTTGTAGTTTCAGAAGACCATCATCATTTGTTTTGTTTGATACTTTGATACATGAAAAGGATTCTCTGTATAAAGAGGATGTCAGCTGCCATCCTTTGAAGAACAGCCCTATGCCTCGGGGTACCTGCCAGGGATATTGCTTCAGTTTCCCTGTGCTGAGGTAATAAGTATATGCCATCCTACCCAGTTTTTTTTTCCATTTGTGTCCCCAGTGGAACTGTGTCTGTGACACCTTGTGTGTGGGGGGTGTCTCTCATCTCTCCTGCATGTTTGACCTTTCATGCTTGCACAATAGCAGAGACAAGCTTGTTAGGTTGACTGAAGCTGTAAGTATTCACAGATCATCCCAGAATCTATCCTCCTGCCCACCAAAATTTAAGTGTCTGCCTGTAGCTTCTCTTTGGGCCTTAACTGAGCCTGGTGCTTCTTTCTGTAAGGGCTGGTTACACCATGGTTGGGGCTAGCAGCAGGTGCTTCTCTGTGTGCTGTTACATGTGATATAATATACTATCAGTATTTGATAGTCAATTAAGAGTTGAAAAGCCTTGCCATTTGAGGAGGTTGCCACAGTATTAGTGGTGGGGCTGTAACACCTGACCATCTATGTAATCCATAGTAGGCCAACTTTACTTACAGTTTTCAGTAATTGCTATTTCTGATTTCACCTATTTTCTTTTTTTTTAAATGTATTTAGTACAGGGTCTCACTACACGTATAAGACTTGTAGTGATCCCCTGTTTTCAACCTTCCAAATGCTGGGATTACATGTGTGCTCTACCACACCCAGTCTTTTTTTTTTTTTTCCAAGAAATACATTTTACTTTGTTTATTTATTTTTATAAGCAGAATATATTTATTGAGGGAAAGAAAGCTCCTGTCCAAGAGAGGGACAGGAGGGCAGCCCTATGAGTTGTCCCTCCACACCCAGTCTTAATCACCATCTCATCGTGCCCTGGGGGCAGGGCTATCACAGCACACCCAGGATCAAATCCCAGTTGCTGCATCTGCCTAAGCAGGTGCTTTAGTCTGCTGAGCTATCTGGCCAGACCCTGATTTCACCTATTTTCTACCCTTGTTGATTTTGAGTTTTCTCTTTTCTTATCTGTGGTGCTAGAAATTGAATTCAAGGCTTTGCACAAGCTAGGTAATTACTCTTCCAATGAACTACATCCTGGGCTATTTTATTTTCGATTTTTTTTTTTTTTACTTTATTAAAATACTGAGTTTATTTCACATGTATATTTGTCTCCCTACCATCTCCATGTCTGACCACCACTACTACTATGTCTTATCATAACATTCCATACATACTTAAAACCAAGAAAAAGGTGGAGTTCCATCTTTAAAAATTAAACAGGCATTTCAGACAACACATTCTTGGCAATGGGCTCTGGACAACATTTATTAAACAAGGTAGGGAAAGTTCTTACTTTGCATTATAAAAAGGATAGGCAGATAGCAACTGTTACAGAAATGAAAGACGGAAAACTTTTAACAAACTGTTTAAACTGTTTTCTTAAAGAGACTTCCTCCACTGCCAGAGATCTTGAATAGCCTCCTGGTCAGTCATCCGGAAGCAATTCTTCATGTAATTGCTGAATTTGGCTTCCACCTTGGGAAGAGAACCACCTTTTTCTATACTTGCTTGCATTTTTGCTTTAATGTCTTCTATAGAACTAGGTCCTTTTGGTGTTTTAGGAGTCTTTTCCTGTTTCTTGAAGGATTTCTGCTCTTTTGATCTTGGCATTGATGGTTTTGAGTCTTTTTCCATTCTGGTTTGATTTTTGTGCATTTTTGGCTGGAGTATCTCGTATTGATTTCTTCACTGGAGCTTTCTCTTCAATTTCTTCATCATCAAAATCATCATCATCATCATGCTCGTCCTCATCATCCTCATCGTCTTCATCAGCAGCGAGTTTTACTTTTTTCTGTGGAACCTTGCTGCCACCTCCAGGGGCAGATCGCTTTCCAGATATGCTCAGAAGCTTTACATCTTCTTCCTCTTCCTCTTCCGACTCTGCATCTTCTTCCACAGCTACTAAATGCTGTCCACTAATACGCACAGGCCCTGAACCACACTTCAACCTTAAGACAACAGGTGGTATAATTTCAAAGCCCCCAAGGGAAACCATTGGCTGTACAGACATTTTCAAAGTTGCCAGTGTTATTTTAATTGGACTGCCTTCATAATTCATAGCCTCTGCTTCAACAATGTGCAATTCATCCTTTGCACCAGCCCCTAAGCTGATCGTTCTTAATGACAACTGTTGCTCATTTTCATTGTTATCCACCTTAAAGTGGTAATCCTTGTTGGCCTTTAGTTCACAACCGAAGAGAGAGTTCTGGGGCCTCAGGGGGCTCATGTCCATATCCATCGAATCTTCCATGGAGTGGTGGCACACACTTAGGTGGGAGAGAAGGCGGACAGAAGTGAATGAGTGCTGCTCCACAGAACAGACGCCCAGGACGGAATCACGCCAGGGCTATTTTCGATTTTTTGAGACAGGGTCTCACTATGCAGTTCAGGCTGGCCCTTGAACTCACTGTGTAACCCAAATTGCTCTCAAACTTATGGCAGTCCTCCTGCCTCAGCCTCCCAAGTACTGGGATTACTGGCATGTAATCTTAGCTTTTATTTTGAAATGTTTTGCTAAATTTACCAGGCTGGCCTGGTACTTGTGATCCTTTTGCCTCAGCCTCCTGATTATCTGGGATTATAGGCATGTACAACCATGCCTAGTCCCCATTTATGCTCTTTTAATGAGCTTAAAAAATTCTCCTTTATCATTCCGTGTTTTAGTTGGAGCTCTGATTCTGATCCGGATCTTACAGGAGGGTATGGCTGTCTCCCTGACTCTCTTATGCTGGCTTCTCCTACAAGCTGCTTCCAGAGATCTGGGCAGCTGTTTCCAGCTTCTGCCATTCACTATATCACTGCATTTCATCTGTTTGCATTTTACTTAGAATGTATATTTGAAATCTTATAGGTTCTCTTTCCAAAAGAATGGGAAAAATACTGGAAAGTTATACAGCATCCTTTGTGTGAGATGCTAATAGGTGTTTTGGGACATACATGTTTTTTCTCACAGTCAGCTCCTGTCTGATTTTTTTTTTAAACATTTGTTAGCATTTTAATGGGCCCCTTGTCCAGTGGCTTCAAACGACCAGGCACAGCCCTCCAACACCTTTAATCTTCTCCTCAGCTCTTCTGCTGAAAAATTTGGCTTTTACGATGACAAGCTGCTTTGCAAGCTTTCCTTTCCCAAGAACCTGGTAGTAGCCCGGTCACCCTACATTACTGATGGTAGCTACTCCAGTCTTGTTTTTGGCAGTATTTCCTTATGTCTGCTCACTAACTAGTGTCCATAATTTATCGAAGTTGACAATTGGACAGAAGCTCTGGTTTATCATTAAATGATAGTGCCTCATACCAACCTTTCCAAAGTAACCTGGATGGGGATGGTTTCAATTTCAGGCCTGCTATGCAGGCCCTGCCCTCAGGGCACAGCTGAGACAGCAAAGGAGATAGGGTGTGGTGATGCACGCCCACCTGTAATCCCAGCTCTTCGGAGGCTGTAAACAGGCAAATGACTACAAATCTGATGTAGTAGTGAGACCCTGAACACCCTGTGGACCCTTCCCTAAAATATATAAAAAAAAAAGAACCCAACATCAGAATATAAGCCCCGGGGGCCAGGGAGATGGCTCAGTGGAATAAGTTCTTCCCTGGCAAGTGCAAGGCCCTGAGTTCAATCCCCAGTTCCGCCAAAAAAAAAAAAGAATATAAGCTTATATTGTGCCATCTCCGCCTCCGGGGCGTGCTGAGATGGGGACTGAGACTGGGTATGGTGGTGTGCACCTGTAATCCCAGCACTTGGGAGGCTGAAAAGAGTCTGATCTGTGTAGTGAGACCCAGTAGACCCTGTACTAAATACAAAATAAAATTAAAATAAAAGAATAAGGGCTGGGGATATGGCTCAGTAGAATAAGCGCTTCCCTGGCAAGCGCAAGGGTCTGAGTTCAATCCCCAGTTACACACACACACACACACACACACACAAAATAATAATATAAGCCCATGTGAGCTGGGGAGATGACTCAGTGCCCTAAGTGCTGCTTGACATGCCCCAGGTTCTGAGTTTGATCCCTGGGACTGCAAAAAAAACAATAGCCACCTCCTGTGGTGAAAGATCACCACAGGAGGTGGCTATTTAACAGGAGGTAGCTATTTGGAAGCTCCCTAAACCCTGTCCTTTGGGGGTTTTATGGAGGTTTTGTTTTGTGGGCATAATTGATTACATCATTGACTGTTGGTGATCCACTCAACCTGTTAGTCCCTTTTGCCTCTGCCCTACCTGGAGGTCAAGAGTAAAGCTGAAATTTACTAACCTCTAATCCTGCCTTAGTCTTTTTCCAGTAACCAGCCCTATCCTAAAGCTGCCTAGTGCCACCAGTCCCAGCAACCACATTATTAGGGTACAAAAAACAGTTTGGAGAATCTAAAGATTTCAGAATCTTGTGCCAGGAAACCAAGCAAAAAACAAATATATGTTTTATATCATCACCTTGTACATGAAGTTAAATTGGAATCTACCAAATTGACTAGCCTTTACACATTTCATTTTGTGACTTTAGGGACAGTTTGATAGCCTTGGATGCAAGGGATGATGTGACCACTTTTGACCTCTGAGTCATATGGTGAAGATCAAGTATATGGATTGCTCAGTCATCCACTTAGCCCACGTAGCAGACTCAGTCAAGTCTATGGAACAGCTCTGTGGCCACCTGGCAACATCAGAACCATTGAGCTAGAACTTCATGTGCACGGCTCTGGTCCTGTCTGGTGGTGAGCCAGCCTTGAGCTTGTCCCTCTGCTGTGTGCCTCCAGCCCAACAAAGAAGGTGCAGTCAGTACCCCATTACAGTGCCTCCTTGCTGTGGTCATGTTGCTTTGTGTAGATCCAGGTGGGGCCTGATGGAAAACAGCTTTTCACTGTCACCCTACTTAGCTTCTCTGTCCTGAACTCTTTGAAGAGCAATATAAAAGGGAAAGCAAACCTTGTCTTTAAAAATGAACATGCAAACCAGGTATGGTCATGCATACCTGTAAACCCAGCACTCAGGAAGCTGAGGGAGGAGGATTGCCATGAGTTTGAGCCAGCTTGGGCTACAAGTGACTTCAAGGCAAGCCATACAGCCTACACTACATAGTGATGTTGGGTCCGCACTGACCCAGATCTCCGCGGGCAGGAAGATGCTGAGAGAGGAGGGTGAGAGCTCAAAAGTTTATTGAACCACGCCTGGGGAACCTAAGGTGGTTGCGAAGCCCCGAGCAGTCATTACAGGCAGGTAGGTTTATAAAGGCAAAAACCA
>PVKA01042358.1:0-17425 GCA_004027165.1 Ctenomys sociabilis | reverse complement strand
TTTTTTTTTTTTTTTTTTTAGTACTGGGGATTGAACTCAGGACTTTGTACTGGCCAGGCAAGCACTTATTCTACTGAGCTATCTCTCCAGCCCTAGCTATCTTTTTTAATGAAAAAGAAAACACTGGTGTTCCAGACAAACAAGGTACATCTCACATTTCAGGATAGAATGTGGCTTGTAGTCTGGGTGTTTACACTATCTTGGGGAGATGATCCTTAAGAACCTTTAAAATCCTTTCACTTCTTGATTTCAAGAATATATTAAATTCACTAGCTAATGTCTGTGACTCTCACTCAAAATTTAGGTCATTTAAAGCTATATGTATTAACTCTTCCTTTCAATAAGACATTTGAAACAATGCACATTAAAAACAAAACACGTGAAAGGTATTCACCAGGGATTGTTATGTTGCACATTGCTGTCTTCAATGTAGTTTCTTAGATTGTAGATATTAGCATATAAAATTGATCAAAGTAAAAATTTTAAACTTAAAAAAATTTAGCTTCTGCCTTCAAAAAATTGATAGAAATTATCAGCACAATTATATTAGCTTTCCTGTGTATTTACTTATATGAATTTTCCCCTTCTTTTCCTTCCTGTTTTTTTCTCCTATCACTCATCTCAATTGTTTATTCCTTAGAGTCAGTTTCTTTCCATTTTACTATATTTATTATACCTTTCATATAATCTGAGCAACAAATTTGATGATATAAATGTAGTATAGTATAACAATGATTATTAATTTTCTATTCCTGTTTTGAAATACCACACTATTTTTATTTTCTGTTGCTTTGCTTTTGCCTTTTTTTATTTTTAAAATTAAAAAAAAATCAGGTAAAGCTATATGCTGCTGTCTCAGTTCACTAGAGTAGAACAAAATGCCACAATTGTTTGATACAACTGTCTCCTTAAGCACTGTATTTATCTTCCCTGAATTATACTAAGAAAGATTTGTGTGACAACTTTTATCACATTTGAAAATGATACATGGCTCTCTGTAGCAAAAACTGCCGGCTTTTATTTGATTTCTCAATTCTGTACAGAACTTCTGCAAAATTGAAGAGACAAAAATACCAGTTCGTGTCTCAATCAATTTCATGAACTGAGCGACAGAGGAAATCTTTCTGTTGGTTCTGTATCTCCCAGCCCCTGTAGAAGTGTTAGAGAACTTTGAGGGTGACTAGGATCTTCCATCAGAGCTTGTTCCTTTTGCTAAGAGTGATGGACTCTGGCGATTGGCTTTCATTCCCTGCCCAGCACTGTTGTTCTCTTTTCTTAACAGAATGTTGATTTCTCAGAGGGGAAGTACTCTTTCTACACCCTTTGTCTGGAACAGCAGTCTTCCCTGTGCTTGCGCTTAGGCCACCCACATCTCCACGAGTTGCAAACTTGTTAAACATGTGTGTTCTTAGGCTCTGCCCCACCTGTTTAGGAAATTCTAGCATTGCTGAGCTGCCTCACAGTCTGGGGCCTGGCTACGTAGGCACTGTCATTGTTCAAGAACGAATGCATGATCCAGGTCTGCAGATTACAGATTTTAAAATGAGTTTTACATTAAAGGGCCTGTTAAGACATAAACTGCGGGTCTCTTAGAGTTCTATGGCTTTGATTTCTATGGATATTTTAACAAGTTCTTTAAAAAATATTTTTATTAGCACTGGTTTGCAATACATGATGAATGCACTCGCCGTGGGGCCTTGGTACACATACATATGCATTTTGATGGTGCTGCTTTCGGGTAATGCTGATGACACACTTTGAGAACCTCTGGCCTGCAATAATGAGATTGAGGCCCAGGAGTTTTCTTAGAGTTCCAAGTACAGCAGATAGCTGTTGTCCCATATTTATGCTGTGTGAAAAATGACCTCAAACCTCAGTTGTAGGGGAAGATGTGATTTTGTTCCAAAGGTTTTTTAAGGTGCTAGTTTTGGATCTGTTAGTGGCTGATTTTGCAGCCAGGTCCTGCCTCAGACTAAAACCAAGGTAAAAAATTTGGAGCCCAATCTAAAAACAGGCAGATTCTTGAAGTTCTGGTGTTAGGTCCAAGATCGGGCGCGGAAGGAAGGACGCCAAGAGCCGAGGCCTTGTGGAAGTTCAGGATTTATTCCAGAGGCTGTATCGACACAGGGCCACCAAGCAACTGGGCCACGGTGACCCCGAGCCTTAGATGACTTAGGATTATATAGCACTTTTGACGGCAAAGCAGCAAGCAGGGTATACAGAAGCCAATCGCGTGTGTTAGCTGGGCTTACATTGGAATGGATAGGATAGCTCGTATTGACCTTTACAACAATTGGATGGTGAGGGTTTTTAGGGAGGGTTATTCTTGTAAGGGTCCTGCCGTTCTGGGAATTGATGGTCTCGGTGGGGTTATCTTAAGAACATCTGTAAGCTGTAGGGACATCACGCACTGGAGGGTAGGGCAGTAACCATAGTAACCTTAACAATCTTTTGTGACTCAGTAACATGGTCTGTCTGACTCATGGAGTCTGTTTGACTCGGACCTTACACTGGTCAAGTTCAAAACCAAATCAAGAGCATTATACTTCTTAGTTAGGTAAACCAATACTTGTGTTTCTCCTGAGTTAGTTCTTGCAATCCCAAGTCTTCACACTCATAGCCATGACCAAATAGTTAATATTTTTCAATTTATAAATCTCCATTAACCATTGGCACAATGCACTTAAGTTGTATGTTAACATATTTATCTGTTGGGGCCAGGGAGATAGCTCAATAGCATAAGTACCTGCCTAGCAAAGGCAAGCTCCTGAGTTCAAATCCCTGGTACCTCAAATAAATGATAGTTATTTGCCAAGTGTTGTAGAATATTGATTCACAGTTAAATGCATTGCAGTATAATTTGTCTTTACCAAAGACTTTAAATACTTTGCAACAATTTACTTGTTCATATCTCAAAGTATCAAAGTCAAATACTTAAATGTCACTGTTACAGGCAGCTGAGTTAGACAGAAATATTCGAGGCAGACAGGGCCAGGCCCTCAAGGAGACAAGATGGCAGACAAGGTGACTTTGCAACTTGGAAGAGACAGACACTCCCTATGAGCCACACCTCAAGACCAAGACAAAAAGAGGAAACACAGCTACATACTTCCCTAGGGATGGGCATCAAGGATTGATATTCTAAACAGGTATTAATCATTTTGAAAGAGCCTAAATGAGTCACTAGCCCAACCCCCAACAAGAGACCCTGTCCCATATTCATGCCCGCTTGCTACATGACTCACTTCCCCATTTGGTACTGGACTTAATCAATTTTACCTGAGCAATGATGCATGTAATCTCATTGGTTGACCATAGTTTTGTCCCACCTCTTGTCCGCCTAAGTGAGTTCCCATGTCTTCCCCACTTTAGACCCACCTCACCACATGGTTTTCCTCTATAAAAGTCCCTGGAAGAGACAGTTTCTGGGGGGGACTACCCTCTCAGGGCCCCATTCCTGTCCCTCTCTTGGACAGGAGCTTTCTTTCTCTCAATAAATCTCTTCTGCTCATAACTTTCATTTGTTCCTAAAATTCATTCTTTGGTTTTAGAGAACATGAACTTGTACAGGTCAGGTCCAGAGATCGTTTTTCCCTATGTCATTTGGAGGTTCCCTATATTGTTTGGAGATCACCTACCTGAGTTCAGTTTTTCTCCCTGTATCATCACTATGACCAGGGACACTTACAAAGGGACTATATCTTTGGGGGAGTCCAAAAGGATTGCATAGATTAAAAATGACATAATGATATCAGTAACCACATTAGAAACAACACTGCTTTGAATCAGAAAGTAGCTAGTCAGAGATGGGCATGGCACTCCATCACCAACTTGAACCTAAGGTCACTCCTGCTCTTCTATCTTTAATACGTGCTTGCCAATCTTGCTTCATAGTCCACAGTGGTAACCAGGACTCAGGCTCACACAGCAGGCAGAGGGCCAGCAGTGTGCTGTTCTTTTCAAGAGCCTTTCTGGAAGTGTCACACCACCATTCCTGTGCCTTTGGTCAGACCTTAATCACCCTGGCACAGTGACAATGCAATCTTTACCAGAGCACCTTTCTCCCTAGCATGAAATTCTGGCTATGAGAAAGATTTTAATGAATTTTAAAGATTTTAATGAATCTTAGCAAGAAGATAAGGAAGGCTGCTAGCCATCTACCTCTGCCACACATGCAGATTCCTGAAGAAAAAGATAAATTGTCCTTGATGGAAGTAAACCTAAGATCAAAGGTCAACCAGAAGCAAACTAGAGTGGCTATCCAAGTGGACTCAAGCACACCTAGAATGAGTGTTGGGAAATGCAAATGACCACGGGGGTGGGGGGGGGAAGACCATAAAACCCAGGAACAAGGAAGTAGAAGAGGAACATCTTTTCTCTGGTTTAAAGTCTGAAGTCCTTGGAACAGAGGTAATATTATGAGTAATTCTGTTTATAGACAGGTACACCATGAAGAGTGAAACTAAAAAGGAGATAAAGAAAAAAATTTAAGATGCTTCTATCTGATAATCTAAACAACTAATTTGAAGACAGCAATATGCAATCCAAAAACCCGTGTTGAATTCCTATCAGTTTGCTTAGCACAATTCTATCTACCTATCTATCATATATCTATTTATCTGTCTGTCTGTCTGTCTGTCTGTCTGTCTGTCTGTCTGTCTGTCTATCTATGTATCTTTCTAGGTATTGAACTAAGGATTTTGTGTTCACCAGGCAGGCACTTATGCTGCTGAGCTATATCTCTGGCTCTGTATCATTTTTAATTTTTTTCTATTTTTTATTCTCTTTAAAAATAAAAAAGAGGGGCTGGGAAGATGGCTCAGCGGAATAAGTGCTTCCCTGGCAAGCACAAGGGCCTGAGTTCAATCCCCAGTTCCATCAAGGAAAAAAAAAAAAGAGAAGGTAATTCTCTTTTTCAAACAAAGCAAGACAATGTGTCTTCAGCAGGGTTTCTGTTTTTCTATTCTCCACTCTTGTGAGGCTATGATTTTTGCTGTCTATTGCTTCATGTGCTTCTATGTGTTGGTTTAGGGAATAAAATAAATGAAATGTTTATTTTAGGTTTTTCCTACTCTCTCATGTCTTCACCTTTTCCATTTGAACTTTGCTTTACATTTCTTTGCAATAATATGCATATATATTTACTTAGTTCACTGTGTTATTCTAAAAAAGGTCTCATTTATGAGCCAGTTTTGATTGTTAAGTGTGGTAAATGATTGCTGAAACTATGAATCAAGTCAGGGTCTCTAGTAGCGATTCTTGATGAATGTACCCAGTCAGAAGGAGGCATGGTTCCTTTTATTTTTACATAACTTCTAGGAATCTTAAAATATCTTTATCAGTCTTACATATTTCTAGTTTTTTTGGTCATGAAGGAAGATCAAATTGACTTCCTAATATAGAAGACAAAACTTGTGCTACATTATTTCTTCCATCATAGAGTAAAGATCTAAAACAGTTTTACACAAAAACTCTTTGATTAAGCTGGAACCTGGAAAGCATGTCTTTTGCATTCATTTTCTTTGTCAAAGATTCTTTTAATTTCACTCATCCTTTGTGGGGCACTTCAGGGCCTTGATCCAAAGCCAAGACGAGAGAGGTAATGTGTGTCCTCAGGGATGCGCACAGGTGATTTGCAATATCCCTGTGCTCTGAACAGCACTCCGAATGCCTAAGTCTGTGTACTCCCTGCCAGCGGCTTCCGAGGTGTGTTCTGTCCCTGGAGAGCTCACACCCAGGGGTTCCTGGTTGACACCAGGTCCTCCTCTTAGACCTCATCTGGAAGCAATGTGAGTTGCCCTTTTCTTAAATATATGTGCTCATTAATTTTTCTTTCTTTCTTTTTTTTTGTGGAGTGGTTCTCCTAGGGATTGAATTCAGGGACTTCACACTCAGATGCCTTCCCAGTCCTTTAAAAAATTTTTTTTCTTTACTTTTGAGACAGGTCTTGTTAAATTGCTAAGTTGCCAAGGTTGGGTTCAAATTTCTGTCTTTCTCTCTCAGCCTTCCATAGTGCTGAGATTACAGAGGTGCAGATTGCAGAGCCACATCTGGCTCCTTTAATCATTACTTAATAACTATCATGAGGTAAATTAAAGTCATAACCTCCAACTTGTTGCTTAAGGTCCATTTTGGTACCATCGTAATTACAGCTTCTAAGCATTGATAGGTAGTAGATGTCTACGCTTGCCAGACCTTGTGCTAGGAACTTTATGCTCTTTATTTCACCCAATGCTCTTAGCAACCTTTTAAAATCTGTAATTTTATTGTCACCATGTTACAGAAGCTGAAATGATGGCTCAGTGAGGATACTCATTCTGTAATTGCAAACAGATGCTGAAATGACACCCAGAATTTAGAGGCAGAATTCTTTACAGCCTGGAGTCAGGGAAGTGTTGGCTTCAGTTGCTGGGCCAGATTCATTTTTGCTAGTGTCATGTGGGTTTTTTTTTCTTTTTTAAGACATCTTGTTTCATTCTTTCTAAATGCATGATGCCAGGAAATCCCCATTTCTGCAGTGCGCTCCCTATCTATGCCCTCCTGGGATCCTGACTCATGCCAAGCAGGATAACGGTCAGAGAAGGAGGACTGGACCAAAGAAGCAGAGACCTGTGAGGACAGCGGTGCACCTACTTTATACGGGAAGGAGGGAATATGGGCTGGGGTTGATCATCCTGCACTGTGCAGACTTGAACTTAAGAGAAGCTGGAACATCTGAGCTGGGGCTTCCGAGGGAAAACCAAAGATGGCTTTTGTATCATCCAGTGCAACTCATGCTAAGATTGTGGTGGAAAGGGCCTCTTTCTGGGAATGACTCTTGTTTTCAGTTCTTCTAAATGTTGGTTTTTAATCTTTTATTTTTTTATCCACAGACATATGCAGTGCATAATGCTCATGTTCCTCTTGTGCAAAAGACACCTTAACTCCTTTTCTCTCTCCTGCCTCTCTGCTCCAGCTCTTGGTTCAGTTCTCACTTGAGAAGACTCTGTCTCCCTACTTCCCAATATCTAGCTTGGACTTTGCTCTTTATTATTGTTTTGTCTTTCTCATATAAGAAGACCACACAGTATTTCAGCTCATGGGTCTGACTTTTCTCACCTAACACTGTGGTCTCAAAGTGCATCCATTTTCCTGCCAGTGACTCAAACTTGTCCTTTTTGTGGCAGAGTAGCACTCCATTTTTGTATAAGAGCTCACACATTTCCCAGATTCCTTATTGAAGAATAACCAGTTTACATGGAAATCCCACTTGCAGAGTATAAAACTAGGGGGAGGCATGGCTGAGGAGGCAATATGAGGGCAAATGATTAAAACATGTTATGTACATGTGTGAACCTGCCAGAGTAGAGACTGTTAATCTGTATGAACAATAAAAAAGAGTGGCCAGAAAAGGACAGCGCATTCGACAGCACAGCAGCCAGCACCTTTGTGTGCTCAGAAGGGGGGAGGTACACGTTTGTGATCGCTCAGTAGAATGTGATGGGCCCACCTGACTTCGAGAGTCTGAGCGGAGAACTGTGTCTGTCACCATGCACTACACCTAAATCCAAATGCATCAAAGATCTAATATTAAAATACAAACACTAAATCTGCTGGAAGGTAGAGAAAGTAGAACTCTTGAAGACATAGGTGTGGGCAAAGAGTTTATGAACAAACCCTGACTGCACAGAAAATACTACCAAGAATCAATGACTGAGACCTCTTCTTGTTAAAAACTTTTGCATAGCAAAACAAAAACAAAAACAACAGAGTGAGCAGACAACCCACAGAACTGGGAGAAAATTTTAGCTAGTTTTTCCTCAGATGTGTTCTAATATTTAGAACATGTGAAGAATTTAAAAAATCAGATGCACCCCCCCAAAATTTAAAGACTCAATCCAAAAATGGACAACTGAGTTGAATACACTCTTCTCAGATGAGGAAGTAAAAACAGCAAATACATGAAAAAAAATGTTGAACATCATTGGTCAGTCATGACAAGCAGATTAAAACAGTGCTGAGATTCCATCTCACTCCAGAAAGAACAACTATTTTCAACAGATCCACCACCAACAAATGCTGATGGACCTTCCAGGAAAGCAGAGCACTTTTCCACTTTTGAGAGTGTAGCCTGGAGCAATCACTTTGGAAATCAGCATGGAAATTCCTCAAAAAACTAGGACTAGAAGTCCAATTGACCCAGTTATTCCCCTTTTTGGTACTGTAACCAAAGAACTAAAAGCATCATATCACAGTGGTATATGTGTACCCATGTTTATGGTGGTACAGTTTTTAATAGTTAAATCTTCAAACCACCTAAACACCTATCAACTCAGGAATTGTATAAAAAAGGATGTGGTTGTTTTCATATAATGGAGCACTACTCAGCCATAAAGAAGGATAAACTTGAGACATTTATAGCTGAATGGATGGACCTTGAGACCATGCTCTTAAGTGGAATAAATCGTGTTGTCTCTCTCATGTGAGAAACCAAAAATAAAATAAAAGCCAAAACTGATAATAGACATTGTGAAATAAGAAGCAATTGTTCAGAAGAAAGCAGGAACTAGGGAGAGAGGAGGAGTAAAGCAAGGAAAGGAATGGAAGAAAAGGACAAAGGGTGGATAAAATGGAAACAAAGCTTTGTAAATGGGGGGAAGAGGGTTTGGGGGGGAGAGGAGTGAGAAAAAGACAAATCAAGTCATACCAGGTGCGAACTCCTTATGATGAATGTGATAATTATGCATATCTAAGTTGCACCAGTAAACATAATTAAAAATGACAAAAGGAATATTTTTAAGCTGAGGCACCAAGAACTCTCTCTTTTGGGCTTGGATTGCTGTTTGGAAATGTTTTCATAGTCCCACTGGTGTCTGTTAGGTTAAATATCCAATTTTCTTAAAAATTTAAGATAATTTTTAAAGATTGAAACTGATTTCTAGAAATTTCCAATTATATATATATATATATATATATATTTTTTTTTTTTTTTTTTTTTAATCACACATCCAAAGGGAAAGTCAGTGCAGAAAATGAGGCCTTCCCAAGAACTCATTCACCTCCATTAAGCACTTGAAGGTAAACCTCTGTGGCCCTTGAGCCACTGTGTTCTGTAAAACACCCAACAATCATGGCTGTCTGATTTGTAACAAAAGAAGCAAGGCACAACCCTCTACCCTGGGGCTTAGAGGTTATGGCTGTGTTGCTTTGCATGAAACACAAGACAGTCGCCAGCTTCAGAAGTGTCCTTTATTCACTAGCAGTGCACCCAACAAACGAGGATGCTAGGGCCGGGCAATCACTGTCCAGTGGCAGAAGGAAATGGCGAGCAGACTCCCTGGCGAATCCTGCGTGCTAAGTTTTTTGGTACTTTGCTCAGCTCTTCCGGCTCAGTCAGCATTATCCCCTCAAAATGGAAAGGTCTTGATCTCTCACTCCTTAGCACTCCAAGGTCAAACCTGCACAGTCTCTGTAGTGTCTGCTAAGTCCTGTGATTTAGCTGTCCATCAGATTATTATTCCCTTAAGCCCCTCTCTGCCCATATACTCTACATGGCAGGAGAAGAAGCACGCCAACATGTGTTTGGAGCTTTCACGGGAAATTCTTCCTTTGCTGATGGCTCTGTACTTCATCTGGAATGCTCTGACTTCCCTGTTCTGAGCCCAGACAGTCTTACACTCCTGTCATTGTGAAAGCTTCTCTCTTGTGCCCATTATTTGATCCATCAACTTCTTTTTTAATTGATGTATTTGGTAGAGGGTCTCACTATGCAGCTTGGACTCATGGTGATTCTCCTGTTTCAGCCTCCCCAGTGCTGGGATTACAGGCATGTGCAGCATATCTGGACCCAGTGGCCAGCTCAGCATGTCTGAGGGTGGGGGCCAGCACTGAATGTGGTGTTTGGGATCGAACCCTGGTCCCTCCGCTTGCCTAAGCAGGTGCTTAGTCCGCTGAGCTATCTCGTTGGCCCTTCAGTCAACTCCTACTGTGCTCTCAGGCCAGTGAACCCCTGGCCAGGGGATGGAGAAGGGATGGACTGTGTTTTCTCAGTAGACCACGAGTCTTCCAAATGCATCTTTCAGGATGTCACTGGAGTAGAGGAGCTGAAAACTGGCTCTCAGATGCCAGCTTTTCCATTCTATACGCTCCTCTTCATTATCTTCCAGGAGCCTGCATAAATGTTTGCATATTTTCATGCTTCTTTTATCAGTGCTGTTCACATAGAGCTCACCCAGCAGCCCTCAGCCCTTGAGAGTGCTGAATCCTAACCACTAGACCACCAGGGACCTCAGCCCTTGAATATTCTTCAAGAATCAGCTCTCAGTGTTGCTAACTGTCTTTGAAACAATGCAAGAAGACAGAGCAAGTTGCTCAGATTGCTGATGAAATTTTTCCATGCACAGTTAACATATGACATATATGAAGACTGCTGTGTAAAATGCCAGTATGTTCCCCTTTTGTTTCTAACAATTTGTCTTGGGCAAGAGGATCTCTGCTCAGAGCCAGCATGTGCTAGCAGTTCAGCAGCTGAAGGAAAAGGGGTCTCCTTCCAGAAGAGTGGTTCTAGGAAGCTGGGTCCTTGTACCTGTGTGTTAGATTTATGTAGTTGAAGGACAAATAGAGAAAGGATCTTTTGTAAGAAGCAGAAGCAAGATAGGTGTTTTATAAAGGAGCAGAACATTGTGGCTGTAGCAAAGGGTACAGGTGGGTAAGAAGGCAGGAGATATAGTAAAACATTTCCTTGGAGAGCACTCAGGGCTGAGGAGGCCAATGTCATAAGAAGGCTCTCCCTATACTTCCTGCCTGTTTCATTAAGAGCTGGAACACTCTTAAGGAACACTTGGCTCATGAGCCAATGGGCCCATGTATATGGGCTTCTAAGAGAGTGACCACAGAACTTCCAAGATGCATTGTGTGAGGCAGGGATAACACATTTATTTACAAGGTAGTTCCTAAGAAAATGAAGGAACATGTTATCTTCTTTATCACTCTGGGCATTTTCTGCTTTAAAATGCAAACACAGGAGCCGGGGAGATGGTTCAGTGGAATAAATGCTTTCTTGGCAAGCGCAAGGGCCTGAGTTCAATCCCTGGTTCCACAAAAAAAAAAAAAAAAAAAAAAAAAAAAAAAAAAAAAAAAAAAAAAAAAAAAAAAAAAAAAAAAAAAAAAAAAAAAAAAAAAAAAAAAAAAAAAAAAAAAAAAAAAAAATACAATGTAAATACAAGAACAGGTATGTATGACATAGGAACATGAATGGGCATGTGGACAGAGCCAGGCCTGGTGTCTTATGCAGTAGATCCATCTATTCTGTGCTGGATTCCTGTGTCTTATTTTCAGTCTTTCCATTTGCAGAACTGGGAGATTTACTCCTTTTCTAAACTGAGCTTATTTTGAGCAGTATTACTTCAAGGACATTTTAGGTAAAGGTGAAAAGAGAAGATAGAATCACATTCAATGTCTTGGTAACTCAAGATAAGATCACTGTTTTCCAAGGCATCATCTTACATCAAGTAATGTTTTAGGGCAGTTAGATGATGTGGTGGGATTTTCCTACCTTGAAATGTCTAAGAACCTTATGGGCTGGGATGCTGGACTCTCCTCCTGGGGCTTTCTGTTTCAGAGGGTTTCATGGGTCTCAGAAACACCCACTGCAGTGTGTGCCTTGCCCTCCTCTGAATCTGTGGATCTGTTGGTCACCACTGGATGAACATGAGATATTTTTCTGACCTGGGCCCTGTTGAAGCCTCTGGGCTCCAGGCAGGAAGTACAAGAGAGGTCTAAAGCAGAAGTATAGGAGTAAATGTAAGAGAAAATAAGAGTAAGGGTATTGCTCTGGAAAACACACTGGAAGGGTCAGCCATATCTAATTTTGAAGGCATTGTCTTGTACTGGGACCCAGTGTGGCCATTTGCAGCAGACACCAAGGAAGTGGAATTGCACCTAAAGTGACCACTGATGTGCTGGTACCTGGTTAAAAAAAAATAGAGTCAGTGCATGTGGCAGATAAAGCGTGTGTGGTGATTCAGACACTGAGCAGGCAGTGTGATACTTCTGGGACTGGCATCAAAGACCAGAAGGGTCTGGAGTCATGGGGATCTGTGTTGATGCTGGTAGAGCACAGCAACCTGAGGTCATTCTCCAGAGTGGTTGTGTTTAAATTTCTTGTGCTATCAACCATTCTGTGGGCAAACACAGTGACGCCATCCCTCAGATTGATATTTGCAATGTAAAAAATAGAATCTCATCCTTTAACATGGGGGAAAGTATCTGCCACTTCCAGGTATGTCCTTAGAGGACTTGATGGTGATCCAATTGCTGAGAGTGTCTTGGAACCGGGTAGGTAGGCAGGCTGAATGGGCATGAGGACCTGTGCTCGAGGGTGAGAACTGGTGGGAGAGGAGCTCAGAGTCACAGTCTCTGTGGGTTTCTGGAGGAGTGATTGATAGTGTCTGTTACAGCTTGAAAAACCAAATAGGGAAATTAGAAAAGATCAGTTCAATACATCTTGAGTGATTAGAGTTCTCGCTCTAAATATCATGGATCACCTCTCTGTATACAATATGTCAGTACGTGTTCCAACCCCTTAAACCTCACATGCTGATACCACCCAAAGGACCTGTGCAGCAGAAAGCTGAGCTCAGCTGATGTCCCCTTCTCTGAGCCTGGGACTCAGGAATAGCTGTGATGCTACGCACACCATATTCTCTAGCATGCCTCTGCTGCCAGAGGCAGTCAGCTCAGTTCCTCTGCAGCTGGTGTTGGCTGGGGAAGGAGGCTGCCCGAGGATGAAGTATAGCAGTGTTTGCAAACGTGGATGAACACCAAAGCCCTAGCTTTGACAAAGTATGGATCAGTCAGGAAAACCAATACTACTGTAGTAACAAGCAGTCCTGGATCTTGGGGTCCTTATTGGAAACTCATGCATGTCACGCCAAGTAGGGGATGTGCTTGTCTTGCTCACTGCGATCACTTGCTCAGGAGGATTTAGGCTCTATCTCCATCTGCTTTGGAGATAGCTTCCTCGGGAGCAGGGACGAGGCAGAAGCACTGCACTGTGGCCTTCAGAGCCTCTACATGAGAGGGGTATAGTGATACTATGCCTGTCCCTGGCTTCCAGTTTCCATTTTAAAGGCTAAAGCATGTCACATGTCTCTGCTCACTTCACCAGAGGAAGAACACTATGGAGAGTGTAAAAATGTCAGTTTTGTGAAGAGTCCTAACGACGATGTGACCGTCACCCCTGCTATGTCAACTTCATCAGCTCACGAAAGTCTGGAAGATGAGTAAAGGACACTCCTGGGGGGGCCACAGAGGCCGTGGGCACATGTGTGGCTCCTTGCCCGCTACTCCCTGGTTCTGTTCCCCATCTCCGCTTCTCCGTGAGATTTCTGCCTCGGGGCCCGCCCACCACATTCTGAGCTTCCAGGAGCCGATGAAACCTGTTCTCCTGTAAATTGTGCCAGGTATTGCGTCCTAACAACAGAGAAGCTGACTAAAACACACTGCAGCCCTCAAGATTATGTTTCTCATACTTTCCCAAATCATTTTAATACTTCCGTAGGCTTGGAGATGCCTGACCTGTTTAGTTCATCTTTGGGGTAATCTCCCAGCTGAGGTTTAAGTGTTCTTCCACGAGCATCCTAAGTACTTAGTATTAGTACTGAGTTCTAAGCACTGAAACTTCTAATAAGCTATCTGTACAGTGACTCACTCACCTGCCAAGAGGAAAATAAATGCAAAGTGACTGTATTTTATTTCTATTAACAACAACAAAATACTTCTATAAACACAACCCATTGCCTTTCAGAGCACATATATTACAAATAAAGAAACTTCACAAATTGTAAAGATTAGTATTTATCAACACTTTTTTACACATACAGAAATATTTTAATATAATGGTATCTGAAATGTTATTCATATAATTTTAGTACTGTCATAAGTAATAACTAAAAACATTCTTTTAAATTTGGTAAAAACCATATATTTTACAGTCTTCTATTTACACCTGAAATATGCTTAAATGTTACAAAAACATTCACTTCGACCTTTAAAATATGTGTACTAGGACCAGGTATTGAGCATATTATAACTGACAGCAAACAGAGTCTGCTTTCGAGCTACACGTTCATTGGGATTTCATGGCAAATATTCAGGTTGGCTTGATCAATACCGCTCAAAGAAAAAAAAAATCATAGGAAATGTGCAAATTCAGAGGCTGGCAAAATTCTCAAGCTGGCGAGGTAAACAAAAATACTAACATCATAAAAACTTTGAATAAATTAAATCTATGTCTCTTCCCCGAGATTAGCTGCAAATTCAGAAAGGTCTCTGAGAGGTTCTTCGAGGCGCCCCAGCTTCGGTCAGACTTCAGCGCTGGGGGACACGGACACGGTGGGCGGGGCTGCAGCCGCCTTGTTAATAACCCGAGTGCAGGTTCGCTCCGCTCCGTGCTTTGCTGGGTCGTCCCTGCCCGTAATCTTGAAACAGGACAACAAAATCATCAAACAGAGGCTAACATTCATTTCCCCAAATGCAAAGTTACAGCCCAAGACAGCGACTTGCATTCCCCAGGGGGTATCTGTACAGTTTGAAAATATACTTAGTTCCTTACCATCTTTTCCCCAAGCCCGGGGCCAGTCATTCTGCTATTTAAAGTAGCTTCAGTAGTCCCTTTGATCATCAGGTATACATTTATAACTGTTCGAACTCAACTTGCAAATACGTCTAAGTGGCTGCAGGATTTTATTTTATTCTAAAAGTTTATAATTTATATTGCCAAAGTGTATCCAAAAGGAAAACACTGCGTACCTCACTCAAGTATTTACGTGAATGGAAATATAAAAAACAATCCTGGCTCGATTTTACTTGAACATAATGTTACTAGGCCTTCACAGCCCTTTATCAGATGTATTTGAAGGGTGCTATATACACGTTGTACCAGCATCCCGCCTAGAGCACCAGACACCTCTCAGCGTGTCTGTACACAAACGACTCAGTATCTTAAACGTGGAGGGCTGATGATTTTCCCACTCACTTCCCATGTTAGCTGCTGGCCCACGACAATTAGTTTTCCTGCTCATCTGAGAGAGAATCGCTCCTTTGTCGCCGCGGAGCACTGGGGACCTGAGCCTTCTATCCTGCGGTAAGTTCTCCTCCCATGGTCAGTGTCACAGGCTCGGCATAATTTGGCTAATAATGTGTTCAATAGCAGTGTGCCTTTGCGCATGCTTGCCGCACTAGCAGGGAACCAGGGATTGAACTCAGGCCCTTGTGCTTGCTTGCCAGGGAAGTGCTTATTCCACTGAGCCATCTCTTCGGCCCTTTCGCTTTCCTGTTTTTTGTTTGATATTCATTTCTCAGTTGCAGTCGCTGCACTGTCATTCTCCTTGAATTGTGGAATGGACACCGAATGCAGAGCTCATATTCATGTTTCGTCTGCAACTTCCTGTCTGTTACTCAGCCACAGGAAGCTTTGCCTGATCTGGGCTATTTATAAAACAGTACAAGATGCTGGCTGCTTAGAAAGGAGTAACTGCTTGTTACTCCCAGTTGAACATTCAGATTTTAATGCAGTTTATCCTGTTGCTTTTTAAAAATGTATTTAGTACAGGGTCTCACTACATAGATCAGACAAGTAGTGATCCTCTTGTTTTCAGGCTGGCAAGTGCTGGGATTACAGGAGTGACACCATGCCCAGGCTCAATGGCCATCTCAGCAGGCCCCAGAGGCGGGGGCTGGCATGCAGGTGGGGCCTCTGTGCTCTGCAT
This sequence comes from Ctenomys sociabilis, assembly GCA_004027165.1. Lineage (NCBI taxonomy): Eukaryota > Metazoa > Chordata > Mammalia > Rodentia > Ctenomyidae > Ctenomys > Ctenomys sociabilis. The sequence continues at coordinate 1,676 of PVKA01042358.1, read as the reverse complement.
AAGCAGGCGCTTTAGTCCGCTGAGCTATCCAGCTGGCCCCTGCTCCTGTTTTCTTTTTCTAAGAGTAGGAAAGTTTTATTGGGGATTAGAAACAGCTCTGAGAGATGCAAAGTGTCCCAAATGGGGTTGCCACCAAGGCCTTAGGAAGTGGTCAGGGGTAATTTATACAGCAGAGCCAGTGTGGAACGTCGTAGTGAAACTATAATCAGTCAATAAGATGGCAAATATATCTGCTTAACTAATATTGGTCCAGTAGAGAATGCATCTTTTTTCTTATACTGAAGCTTCTTTCATTCTTACATGGTTTCCTAAAACTCTTCTGGTAAGGACTTCTCTGGTGCTTTTGGAATGAATTGCTTGGTTAATTCTGATTTTCTGTTTCCTGTTATGATTTTGTATGTGTCTGTTGATATGGACCCTAATTGTGTCTAATATTCAGAGCTCTCTGGCAGAATGACCGCTTGTGCTGCGACCAGGACATGTGCAGGAGCACGGGCATGGGAAGCTTGCTCTGCCATGTCCTGTGGGAGCAGTCCCCACGGGAGCGCGGGCCCAGAAGGGAGTCCAGCTTTTCTGCCGACAGATCTATTTCTTTTACTGAGAGCTGTGCAGTCCATCACGTTCTTTCCTTTGCATCACTTATCAGGAAGCACAAAGGCAAATTTTGCTGCTTTTAGTAAAAGGTTTGCGACAACTTGTTTTTCTCTCCTTTTAATCACCTGTTTCGCTTTGTTTTGTCTTAGCACTCTGGGTACAGCACATCTTTGCTGTGGAAACCAACAAGCTCATGGACACCAAATACATCTTGGAAGTCTACAGTGTGTGTACTTTTCTTGCCAGACTTAAGTTGTGAACTTCAGCTGCTGTCACCAGCCCCTACCCCCACCACTGACCTATCTAGAGATGGAGTTGTCATGAAACTGAAAGTCACACAACGCCAATGACTAAGAAATGACCAGGGCAAACATCAGCTAGGTAGAGATGGGGGGTTGGGTGGCCACGACAGAAGTGACAGAAAGAAAGAGAAACATACCACTCTTGCTTACAGTACTGAGGGAAATACTAGACACAGAGGAACAGAAGCTGTACAGACACGGACCTCGACAGAGCTGCCAGGAAAAAAGAGAAAAGCATTTTTTTTGATGTAAAATTCCAAGGTCAGACATAGACACGATTTACAGTCGGAGATAAGCCTTCCCTCCTCATCTTTTCATTTAACTCCCAGATTTATGATTTTTTTCCCCTCATGCTTCAAAGGCATCGCCAAGAGTATTTAATTCTTACCCCTTGAAAAGCCCCAGTCAACATTAGCTCCTCCCAGGGAGATGCATTTTTCTCTAACCTAAGTCAACCCATCGTTTCTTTCTCTGGCTACTTTGGAGGGTGAATGGGAGGAGATGTAAAAGGAGAAAAAGTTGGGGGGTAGGATTTGAAGAAAACTTTCTATGTTGGAAAATGTTGTTAATGGTAGATCATTTAAGGAAGGGAAGGGTAGCTAATATTAAATGAGTGACTGGACTATGTAGGAGGCCTTCCTGGGACACCTGTTCACACTGTGCCTTCCTGTCATTCCACAAAAAACGCATCTGATGACCGCAGGGGACCATGGGGATGAGATGTCCCAGGGTGAGGAGTGATGGATGCTGGGAGTGGGCTATGAAAGCAGGGCCTGACTT
>PVKA01042357.1:0-17449 GCA_004027165.1 Ctenomys sociabilis | reverse complement strand
CAGCCCTTCTATCCAGCCCTTTCATCCAGCCCAGGCTCAGGCCCGGCGAGTGTGGGGGTGAGCTCCTGCGCTTTGCTGCGCTGGCTGATCAAGTCCAGGCCACCCCTGAGTGAGTCTTGCTGCCCCATTCATGGACCCTTTCCTCCTTGCTCTCTCATTCTCTTGGGGAAACCACCATCCCTCCCAATTGGCCAAAGCTCAGGCCTGGTGAGTGGGGGTAAGCTCATGATCTCCCGTGCGCTGGCAGACACAGTCCCGCACAGCCTTTGAGTGATTCCTTCACTGCATTCTCTGGTCCTTTTCCACCCTTCTCTCTTGGAAAACCTCCACCCCACCCATTCATTCCAAGCCCAGGTCCAGCTAGGTATGGGAGAGCTTCTGCACTCCCCTCCACATCCTGCATGAGAGGAAAAGCAGAGGAGTACTATAGATTCACTGATGTGCAAGAGGGGCACAACAGATTCACTTCCAAGGGCTGAAGCAGGGAGGAGTTTAGCACAAGAGCTAGACACAGGGCACGAATAACTGGATAAACTCAAGCTTAATAGATCTGTATGTGAGCTTCAGTAGGTGCTAAGGTTATAACTGCATCAAAGCTCTACACGACAGATCACAAGTCAGAGCTATACAAAATGACAAATAGAAGGAGCAAAATGTAATCTCAGGCCTTGATTCCACCAAGAACAAGTGCAGAGGACACTAGCTCAGCTGAAATGTATGAATTAATAGCATTTGAAGTAAAGAAACAACAGCCAAAAGGTATATTGGAACTCAGAGCAGAATTCATTTTCGGAACAAAAAAACAAAACAAATTTCTGAATTCATAGCATCTGAAATAAATAATCAAATGCAGAAAAATAGGAGGAAAGCCAGTGCCCACCCAGAAAAACTGCAGAGGACCCTCATGCAGCTGAAAGGTATGAATTCATAGAGTCACAAGTAAATAAGCAACAGCAAAATGTATAGAAGAACTTAAAGAAGAATTAATTTCTGAAATAAAAAAAAATCTCTGAATTCATAGTGTCTGAAGTAAAGAATCAAATACAGAAACATGTGGAGGAAACAGAACTTGAAAAAACTTTGCAGTAAAACAAATAATAGCTGCTTCTAAAGAAGACATTGATAAAATAATAGAGAAGATTACAAAAGTGAATGACTCCCTCAGTGAGCAGTACAGGAAAGAAATAGATCACATGAAGCAGAGTCAAATAGATACAGAAAAACTTAGAATCTCAAGCACAAGCCTGTAAAATCGTTTGAGTGAAAGTGAAGACAAAATATCAAATCTTGAGAAGCTAGAGAAGCTAGTGAAAACATAAGCAAACATCTCTTCAAAACAACTGAGATGCAGGAAAAAATAATTTGTCACATGCAAGATGATGAAAACATGAACAACGTGAGACTAATAGGCATCAATAAGAAGGAGTCAATACAAATGAGATAAAAAGAATTTGGGCAAAAGTAATTGCAGAAAACTTCCCAAATATGAAAAAACAATCTAATGTTCAGGTAACCAAAGCATAAAGAACACCAAATAATTTCAACCCAATTAAAAACACACAGAGACATACAATAGTCAAGTTTCCAGAAATCCATCACAAGAATAACATACTGAAAGCCACTAGAGAAAACAAGCAGATTATATTCAAATGAAAACACAATTAGAATTACAGCTGACATTATTTCACAAACCATGAAGGCAAGAAGAGCATGGAGCACAGTACTTCAAATCCTCTACGAAACAAATTCCAGCCCAGACTACTATATCCTGCAAAACTCTCTTTCAAGTCTCATGGAGAAGTGAAATACTTCCACGACAAAGAACAAGTAAAGAATTTCATGAGGACAAACCCAGCCCTTCACAGACTACTGAAACATGCTCTGGAGAGGGACCAAAATGATCAGAATTCCACCAAGGGGAACAGAAGGAACCCACTATAAATAGGGCAAACAAATAAACACAGGACAAAAAAGAGTGAACAACAGCAGGTAAATAACATGTCAATCGTAAGTCCACACATCTCACTTATAAAAATCAATGTAAATGTACTTGCCTCACCAATTAAGAGAAGTAGACTGGCACAATGGATTAAGAAACAAAATCCAGCAATATGCTGTATACAACAAACACACTTAAATCAAACAGAAATTCATGGGCAGAAAGTTGAAAGATGGAAAACAATACTGCATGCCCCAGCACGTCAGAAAAAAACAAGCATAGCAATCCTGTTCTCAGACAGTCTCAACTTCAAACCAAGAATGATCAAGCAAAATGAATAAGGCTACTATATACTGGTTAGGGGAAAAATTCTTAAGGAAGAGGTAAAACTCATGAATATATATGCACCAAACAAGGGAGTACCCAACTATATAAAACAAGTCATAATGGACATGAAATATCTAATGTCCAATACCACAATCTTAAAGGGAGACTTCAACATTCCCTTTTCACAAAAAGATAAGTCAACCAGAAAAAAAATTAGCAAAGAATTGATAGAACTGAACGAGAGATTGAAACAAATTTATTTAGTGGACATATACAGAGTGTTCTACCCAAACACAGCTGAATAAACTTTTTTTTCACCTTCATATGTGTCATTCTCTACAATACCCCACATACTGGTCCATAGGTCATACTTAAGTTTTCATGCAAGAAAACAGGAATTATCCGATGCATATTATCTGACCACAGAGCAAGGAAACTGGAAATAAAAGAGAAAAGAAACCAGAAAAATCCCTTAAATAAGTGGAAATTAAACAAAACAATACTGAGCAATCAATGGGTCACAAATAAAATTAAACAAGTAATTCAACATCTAAAATTCAATGAAAATTCAATCACAACTTATTGGAATTTATGGTATGCAGTCTCAGAAGGTAATTTGTAGCTATGAACTCACATATTCAGCAAACAGAATGGGAACAAATAAACACCTTAATGTTACATGTCCAACAACTAGAAAAGGAAGAGCAAACCAAATCCAGAGCCCAAAGACGGGAAGAAATTATAAAAGTTAGAGCAGACATGAACTCAATTGAGACAAAAAAAAAAAAGCTCAAAGAATTAATAAATCAAGAAGCTGGTTCTTTGAAAGATTAAATAAATTCAAAAAGCCCTTAGCTAACTTCATCAAAAACATAAAAGAAAAAATTCAAATACAAGCAATAAAGAATGAAAAGGATGTAATCACCGCAGACACAGGGGAAATTCAGAAGATTATCAATAGCTACTTTGTGAATCTTTACTCTCACAGAATAGAAGACCTTCCTCATTGTGAAAGCCTGAGAGAATTTTTTCTCTCCAAGTGACTCTCCTTAGGCACATTCTACATCATCAGTCACATTCCTCTTTGGCAACATAATCTCCTTGATCAGAAAATTTGGAACACACTCAGTTGCATGATGGTGCAGTACAGGTTCTACTACATCCTGCATCTTGATGGACCTTGAAAGGCTAGGGCCAAAATGTTGACTGTCCTTGCAGCCCTCCTTTTTCTCTAATTTTAAGTCTGCAAAAGTAGGTTGTTAAATCTCCAGAAGAGGAGCTTATTGTTATTACCGTACATCCTAGGCTGTTGAACTTAACCTCATTATCTGTCTATCGAACATCTTAGGCTTAACATGGAACAGATATTTTTAAACAAGTGTTGATATGTTAAACTTTAAGTCACTACAAAATTTAATGCAAATAATTTTTAAAAATTAAGATATGTTTTAAACATAGGAATAAACAATTATATGTGTTTACATATAAGTTTAGAAATCCAGACATACACAGCATTGCAGCAGGACAGTGCCGCATCATTCCTTTTCCTCTCTCCTGCCTTCATGGACCACCCCACTCCTTTTTAAACAAACATCTACCTGACAGACAGCACAGCAGCAACCCACATGTCCTGACAAGCAGCACCTATTCAGAACACCAGAAGGAGTAGGCACTCCCAGTCTGAACCTACTACTACAAATTGTCATTTTCAGTGCAGTAAATCAGTTCACAGATATCAGCATATATATTTATTGAGGCTGAGAATCCTTCCAATTCACTGCTAGGTTCAAGTTTATCATTTTTTATAGTTGTATAAAAATACCACATCTTTTTCAACCATTCCTCATGTGATGGACATCTTGGTTGTTTCCAACATTTGGCTATCAAAAATTGTGATGCTATAAACATAGGTACACATATATCACTATGATATGACGTTTTCTGTTCCTCCAGGAAAATTCCCAGAAAGTCTATAGATCCTTTGTCTGTGACATCCATGTGGATGAGTCACGGCCAATGCTTGACCAGTTTTCTCTCTGTGAGAGCCTGAGAGAAAGTTTTGTCTCCATGTGTCTCTCCCCAGGCACACTATAGAACTTTGATCTCTTTCCTCTGTGGCTCCATAATCTCCTTAATCAGAAAATTTGGGGCACAACCGAGTTTCATGATGTTACAGTACAGGTTCTCCTATGTCCTGATTCTTCACTGATCTTGAAAGGGTAGGGCCAAAATGTTGCCTGGCTTGTGGCTCTTCTATATCTCCAATTTTGATATATGAACTTAGGTTGTTAACCACCCAAAAGAAAAGCTGATTAGTACCCTGCAGCATATGACATTCAGTTTGCCCTAACTATCTGACTAAATTCTTTTTAGTTGTTGTTGTTCATTTCCATTTGTATTTCTTCTCTTGATTTCTTATACCAGGGAGACTATATGATATTTACACATGTGTGTCTGGTTTATTTCACTTATAAGTATATGTCCAAGTGACATCCACTTCATTATAAATGCTTCAAACTTATCATTCTTTAAACCTGAGTAATACTCCATTATATAGAAATACCACATCTTTTTCATCCATTCCTCATGTGACAGACATCTTTGTTGTTTCCAAGATTTTGCTATCACAAATTGTGCTGATATGAACATAGGTACACATATATCACTATGATATAATGTTTTCAGTATCTCTGGGAAATTTCCCAGTAGGGGGATAGCAGGCTTGAATGGGATTTCCAGTCCTACTCTTTTGAGGAGTCTCCACTCTGATCTCCACAATGGTTGCACCAGTCTACATTCCCACCAGCAGTGGAGAAGTGTTCCCTTTTCCTCACAACCCATCCAACATTTGTTGATAGTTGATTTCCTTATGATAGCCTTGCTTTCCAGAGTAAGATGCTATCTCAGTGTTGTTTTTATTTACATTTCATGGATGGCTAGTGATGTGGAGCACTTTTTTATATATTTATTCGCTTCTTTAACTTCGTCCTCTGAAAAGTGTGTATTCATCTCAGATACCCATTTCTGAATTGGGTCTTTAAATTTGAGGGCCCTAATATATCTTAGATCACTATATATTCTAGAGAGCTGACCTTTATCTGATTGCTTATTAGTTAGGATTTTTTCAAAATTGGTGAGTTGTCTTTTCACTTCGTTGACAATTTCTTTTGATGTGCAGAAATTCTTAAGAAGATTTGATCCCAGTTGTTGATTCTTTCAAGTGTTTCCCATGCAAATATATGTTTGTTCATGAACTCTTTATCTACCCCTATGTCTTCAAGAATTCCTCCTATTTTCTCTTCCAGGAGATTCACTGTTTCTGTCTTAATGCTTAGATCTTTAATCCAATTTGACTTTAGCTTAGTGCATGGTGATAGATGTGAGTCAAGTTTTGGTTTTCGGCATGTAGAAAGCCAGGTTTTCCAGCACCATTTGTTTAAAGAGACTATCTTTCTTCCAGTAAGGTTGTTTGGCTCCTTTGTCGAAGATCAGGTGGCTGACTGTGTTTATAGATGCCTCTGCATCTTGTAATCTATTCCATTGATCCTCAGGTCTACTTTGCTGCCAAAAGTATGTTGATTTTATCACAGTGGCTTTGTTGTATAATATTAAGTCAAGAATTGTGATGCCTCCTGCCTTCTCTTTATTGGCCAAGATTGGAAACAGAAAAAAAAAAAAAAATAGTGAGTACAACTAAAGGAAAGAAAAATGAGAAAAAGAGAGACAGAGAGAGCTGCATCTTGTATTGCATCATCCTACTAAATGCCTTTGAAATTGTCTCAATGCTATTTGTTTCTCAATAAAATTAATAAAAAATTAATACATATCTGTGAAACCAATAGAGAGAGAAAATAAAAATTTATAATCACAAAAGATAATATTAATTAAAAACTGTCAAAAATACAATTGGGATAAAACCACAGGCAGCACCAAGAAGACATACAACCAAACCAAACCAAGCCAAAAGAAAAAAAAAAAAAAAAAAAAAAAAAAAAAAAAAAAAAAAAAAAAAAAAAAAAAAAAAAAAAAAAAAAAAAAAAAAACTGAGGTCCAAACAAGAAAGAACAATAAATTCCTATGCATTTTCAAATTAGTGGTTTACACCCAAGCCAGCTTTCGAATTCAGCAAGTCACATACCTCTCCTCCCCTCATTATAGCCTGTAAGTTTGGGAGGTGACTAATCCGGTCAAGAATCCCTCTATCTGTAAACCCCAGTCTAAGACACTGTCCAGTCCCAGGCTCAGTTCCACTCATGTTGGCACACATGGACAGAATCTGTACCTCATCTCTTATAAGAAGCAGTGTGGCCGTGACTCATCCCCATGGATGACACAGACAAAGGATCTACGGAGTAAGGTACAAGACTACAAGATAACCCGGAGGGGACTTCACTGACCTCATCAGAAACAAAAGCTACGTGTTTTGGTGTATAGGTCTTGCTCTATTTCGGTCTTAACCATCCAGCAGAAAAGTATAAAAATGAGGTATATAACACGGGGCCATAATAATAAGTTGAGCTGTAAATGGTTACAGACAACAACTTCTTCAGATAACTCACTATTATTGTGGAATGCTGGACTGTGTTGGATTGTGTCGCTGAGTTCAGGAAATTAAATTGGTTTAATAACAATAGAATGCCCATCTTTGACAGGCCTAGACAAAAAAAGGGGGGTACAAAGGAAGTTAGGATAAATATGCAGTGCTTCCTCATAATTCTATGAGAAGCAAGATTTACACTAATAGTGGTTGGACAAGATATTATGTAAGCTTCTAGTACTATGGCTAGCCACTAGGAAGAAAACAAGATAGAAAGTATTAATTACTGAAACTGCACTATAATTCAACTATAAAAATAAGATAAGTAAACAGCTACACTCTCTTAATTCACTGATAAGAGACATCTGCTATAATAATGTCTGTAAGTATAATATCATGTATGCACCTTGTATGACACCAAAACATTACAAAAACAATTTGCAATGTATTAATTTATCCAATCTGTCCTGTTTATTTGTCTTGAAACTGTCTTACTGCTATTTCTTCAATAGAAAATAAAAATAAAAAATAAAAGGGAAAATAAGTAAAAGCTCCTTAAAAAAAAGAAAAAGAAGCAGAGTGGGTGCAAACGCAGACCTCTGAACACTATGAATTCATCTTTAGATCTGAGAACCAGACCCACTTCTCAATGTCAAACCCATGTAATCCCCCTACCAACCAGAGAATGTTAAGTCCCACTCCTTCCTGACCTAAGCATGAGCTACTCAGGGGCCCTGATGCATCTATGTCCAGCTCTTACACTTTCCTGGCCTGCATCCAGGTTGCCTCTCTGTTTTAGTGTAGCATTTCTGTCCTGCAGTGAATACTTCATGATATACATTCAAAAAGCAACTCTTTCCCAAAACAACAGAATAAACTTGCTTTGTTATTATGGCAGACACTGCATGGTATTTCTTCTCCAATGCTATTCCACTGTGAAAAAGTCTCTATCAGGAAAAAAGGTCACATTTTTTGTTGTTTATCTTTTATACTCGCTGTGGGCTTTTCTTGGGGCAGTGGTTATCAGCTTATCATAGTTTTTCTTTGAAGGAGCTGATTTTCCCAGGCAGGAACACCTGCTCCACTAGGCATCAGCTTTTTGCGTAATCTCTCTTTACTGATAGTCATGTTTGTGGCCTATATTGAAAGGAGCTAAGTTGTAGAATGTGCTGGGACTTAGAAATTGGAGCTATGAAGTACATGCCGTGGGGAATCCTTCCTCCCTAATGTTGTGTTCTTTAATTCAGAGAAGTGGGAATCTTTCGTTTTTTAACTTCCAGTGTTATAAACAAAGGGTGAGTATTCAGCTTCTTAGTGAGAATTGCAGTTCCACATTTCTTTCCATTTCAGTTAGGATCATGGGCCTCTGATCACCTCAACCCACGAAATCCCATTGTGTAGGCAATATTCTGGTTTTTATTCATATTAAAAAATCGTTTTATAGGGGCTGGGGAGATGGCTGAGTGGAATAAGTGTTTCCCTGGCAAGCACAAGGGCCTGAGTTCAATCCCCACTTCCGCAAAACAAAACAAAAAAAAAAACCATTTTATGTTTTTACCCATAGCTTGAAACCTGAAGCTAACAAGTTGAATATCATAGAATACACAAAATCCACACCCAGTAGCATCCAGGAACCAGGTGATTCATGTGTGAGAAGACTGAAGAAGAGTGTGCACGCTTTGTGTGACACGGAGGAGAACTGAGCCCCTAGAGAAGCAATAGGAGTGTTTAAAACCAGAAAAGATTGCAATCTGTTGGGACTAATTTGCAATAGTTCTGCATGAATTTAAAGTTAGATAAAAAGGGAACTTTCTCATCCCTCGATCAGATGTGTCAGGGGAACTTAAAGTTGAACTCAGAGTAGAGAATAAAGGGTCTCAGATGGCTATTATCTAGAAAGAATAAAATAAACTCCACAGACAAACAAAATGTTCCACTCGAGATTATGATTCTGTACTGTCTAGTGAGAATTTCTCACTTTTCTACAGATTCTAAAATGAATACTGCACTCATGACATCCTTATATTAAGGGTCTGAAGAGTTTTCTCAGGAGCACCAGATCCCTCACAATCCCCTGGTAAGTACCTCTCTAATCACGGAGGTAGTGTTTGTGGTGGCAGCGTCCTAAGCAGACTATGGAAGGAGATAGGCTTTACGGTACATTTTTGTAGACTGATTTCTTTTCTGTAGACTACACCTTATAATTTCATGGCACAGAATGACTGCTATTTTGCATGAGAAATGCTAAATCACTTTCTGGACTGCATTTACTTCTCTGAATTAGATGGTGCTCATTTACTTTTGATAACATTTCTCCAGGAAGATATTGTTGCTTTAGTATCAAGATATATATATGTGTGTGTATGTGTGTGTGTATTTAAGATATATATATATATATATATATATTATTTAAAGTGAAAAAATACAATAAAACTATTTCAAAATAGTTTAGTACAATATTAATAATAATAATTTTACTTTATGTATTGTTGTCTTCCCAGTAGTTATTCAAAATATAAGACATAAGCATGTTATATTGTCTAAATAATATTAGCACAAAACTTTTTTATTTTTTAAAGACAATAAAAATTCAAATTAAAAGACAAAAATTTGAACTGGCACAGAATTTCATTAAACAATCAAATATGAATTCCATAGGACAGTGAGTGACTGAAAAATATTTGTGTGTATAAGCAGTACAGTTTGGACAACTGTATTGTGCATCTCTGCTGGTCTTTGGAAATGAACAATTAGTATTTTATTTCTTTTGTCTACATTTTTTGATTGTTTGTACTGTTTCTCTTCTTAATATTTTGTAGATTTCTTTCCTTTTTTTATTTCTTGAATAGATGAACTTTCACAGTGGGTTTTTCAATACACAGTTTCTCTTCCGCCTTCTATATAAATCACTTAAAGCTTTTAAGAATGTTAACCTGCGCAAAGTGTGTTAATTTTTATTTCAATTCTTTAGTACGAAATTGTTTTGCTTAAAGCATCAGCTTTGAAGGAGACATTTATCTCATTTCTACGAAATGATGTGGGCATTTTCTCACAAAACACTGCTTCACCTACCATTGATTTCACAAAATTCATCTAGTGTTGTCCTCCTTTAATGCAGTGAAAACCAAAACAAGGTGATGATGAAGGAAGCTTTTGCTGTGTGTGTGGATAATATAGGTCTTTCAATATAACTCACTAGGGTTTATTGAAAGGAAAGATTATCTATCTTTTATTTTCATCAATTTTAATTAAAAATATTTCTTTGGTTTTCCTTCATAGTGGATACACCAGAGCAAATTTCTATCAGATAAATGTTTACAACCAAGTACTTTTTTTCTGGCCTGATCTCTATGCTTGCTGTGCTGCACCCATTTTCCGCTCATTGTTTACATGTTTTCCTCAACAGATTAATGTGAACTGTTAGCTTTTCTTGGTATATGTTTCATTCAAAATGCAAAGACAAAGTAAAGAAATTACTTTCCATGAATGAAAAGTTTTTTTCTTGCACTACGGGGCTGATTGGATAATCTCACACAGGGCTTATGTTTGTGAGAGATGAGAGTTTCATGTTTGCGACAAAGCTGCCTCTGGGATTTTCATTTCACTTTGTTGGAAGGGTAATTAATTTGGTTTAATGGATACAAACATATGAAAGGTGTGCATACCTACAGATAATGAGCATCCAGATTTCATTTAGCATCTTTTAAAGTGACCAAAACTAATATTTACCTCATGTTAAGAAATGTACACAGCTGCCATGTATGTACTCAAATTGTCCCCTTATATTCTTCTTCCTACTTCTGGTTCTGTATGTTTCACAACTGCCGTACATGGAGTTAGGACCATATCTGTCTGGCCGATCATGCCCTTCTCTTCCTTGGTGTGTGTGCTGTCTCTCGTTCTTTCTCTTTCTAGGTTTCCGGCTTGAATCTAATAAGAGTTACAGCATGTAGAGCAATATTCTCATGAACATGAGCAAGTATTTCACTCTCTATCAGTCTAACTTCAAAGACTTGGCTTTCCTTTTAGCTTACATTATTATCAAGGACAATATTGATGCCTACAAGTCCATCAGTGCCCACATTTGGAACGATTCTGCTGAAGCCCCTCTCTCACACAGTACTGCTGGTTTCTTCTCACTTCTGACTCAGGTGCCTGGTTGAGCCTTGACACTTGGTGGTCAAACTTCTGGGAGCATAATGTGAAATAGGATTGGCCCTGGGCATGGTAAGTTCCAGGCATCAAAGGATATAAAGTGAATCTTTTCTTATAGAAGGAATTAACTTGGATCTGAATTATGCTACATTTCTCATAGGGTATTTTCAGACTTACTGAGTTATCAGGGTTCCAATTGCTGACTGACCAAAATAAATGCAGAAGTTTAACTTTTAATTTCTCAATATTTTCACTAATTTTTGTTTATTTGTCTGTTTTACTTTCCATGAGTTATCCTCTTGCACTTTGCTCTTTTCCTATTGGTGTGTGACTTTTTTTCAAAACTTTATTTCAGGTTAATTTCTCTGTGATTTCTTTGTGTGTTATTTTTTTATCAACAAAATCTGCCTGTGATTTACTTTGTGATTTGTTGGGATTATTATTTTAAACATGTTGCTCTAAGGGTAGCTAATCTGTGCAGTTTGAAAAGTGATTACTTTGTGTTTGCCTTTTTTGGATGAGGCAGGTCTTGTTTATGCCCTGCCACTCCTAAAAGCTGTATCTGGAGAATGGCTTCTAGATCTTCCCATGGATAGGAGGAGCTGCTATCCTGTGTTCTGTTCTCGTAAACTCTGCTAAGCCTGGAAGATATAATCCGAATGAGGCATGATCGAGTGAGGAGATCACTAGATCATAATTGGTAGAATGATTTCATGTTCTTATTCACCACAATATATTTTATCATAAATTTTTAGTGGAGATGGACCTTCTATTCTATATCCTTCTATATGATAACTAGACAAACACTTCACCAAACTGTTTCTTACTATAGTTGTATGATCTAAAAATTTTGACATGACTAGATGATCGGAATTGCTTTCTGTCATGTTTCTAACACATGGAAACTAATAATATAATTGTGTGCTCTTGAGTACAGCAGTTTCCTGTATTAATGCTACAAACAAAGGAGATTGAGCTTCTGCTTCAAAACAGTTTGTCAGTTTCTGGTAAGAACCGAGGGTTCCCCTAATATCCTGAATGTTGAATAAACTTAGAACATCTGCATACATCTTCCATTTCAGTTTTTTCCATGCTTTAGGACTATAGTGTCTTACAATTCTGTGCAATTCTTGTAAGAATGTAGTTCTATTCCTCACTTTATGGAAAATGCATACATGCTACTTCCCCCATTTTAGAAGACTGTTTACCAAATTCCATTTATGAAAACAACTAATTCGAAGTTTGAATTTTGTAAAAGCAGCATGAGAAGACAAGATTATAAATTAGGTATTATTTTTTATTTAATTCTTTAAAAATGTTATTGTTATGTGCTAGTTTAAATATCTTTAAATACACTATAATGATACATGTTATAATTTCCATCAGATAGCTAGAAAAGAAATAAGTGTATGCCACTTATAAAACATGAAAGACAAAGCAGACCACTGAGGACTCAGCAATCCACATGGTTCACAGACATCTGTAGCATAATTCAGATCCAAGTTAATTCCTTCTATAAGAAAAGATTCACTTTATATCCTTTGATGCCTGGAACTTACCTTGCCCAGGGCCAATCCTATTTCACATTATGCTCCCAGAAGTTTGACAACCAAGTGTCAAGGCTCAACCAGGCACCTGAGTCAGAAGTGAGAAGAGACTAGAAACACATTTTTCCATGTTCACCATGAGTAACTGGCAGGACCAAGCATTAATTTGCTGACTGCATAAATGGAGAAAATTATAGGACTTTCCATTACCAATATTTTAGGAAAATATTTTTCCTACATGTTCTATGACATTTCTAGTTTCAAAATCAAAATTTCTGTAGAACTGAGACCACATACTTTATTATCTCTGACTTTGTATTGTGATCACCCTTTTCTTGGGTCTTAACAGGTCAGCTTTCCCTCAATTACTTATATAGCATATATTTAAGTTACTATGTATATAGGTTTAAGCTATGATGTTGAAAAGATTAGTTTGTGATAATATGTTTATATACCTATGTGTCTTGCTTACTTTTTCTCATTGCTGGAACCAAATACTTGACACCAAGAATTAAGGAAGGAAAGATTTTTTAGCTCACAGTTTTGGGAAGTTTCCATCCATAATTGGCTCATTCTAAGACAGAGTGGCACACAGCAAAGGGCAACAGTTCATAGTGGTAAAATCAGCAAGGGCAAAAAAGGAGGAGCAGAGTTATCTTTTTTCCCCTCACTTATATTGTATGCAGGTTACTAGCTCAAGGGTGGGTGCAGCACTCTCATCCATAATCCCAGCACTGGATTATAAATCAATCAAAACTTCTATCAGCTGGGAAGATAGTCCAGTGACTTAAGCATCTGCCTTCAAATCACAATGTCCAATATTGAGTTTTATACCTGGTAAAATAAATAAATAAATAACCTTAGAAACCTTTACCATAACTGTAAGTGGCTGTTGATGGATAGCTAGTTACAAAACATAACATTCCAAGCCCAGCACATCAAAGACTCATTTACATCCCTATAACCAAAAAGCATTTTAGTCTATCTCTAAAAGTTGCCAAATTCCTAATAGTTTCAGTATTAATGAAAAGTGTAAGTCCCAAGTGTCCTCCAAGATCTGAGTCAAACTCTTAACTGTTAGTCACTGTACATATGAGAAGTTAAACACTTCCAACACTCAGTGGCATAAGACAAAGATTAGCATTCCAAAAGAAAAGCAGGAAGATACAAGGCATTAGGACCATAGCAGTTCCAAAATCCAAAAAGGAAAACATTAAGCCCTAACATTCCATGTGCAACATCTGAGACAATCTGTGGAAAATTGAGAGCTCCATGTGGTTCTGATTTCTCTCTTTTGTCACTTGGCTTTCTCCTTGTAGCTTTCTTTAGACAATCCATGTTCCTGTCTTTTCCAAACTTCTGGAATTTCCACAGCATGGTAGGCTTCTCAATCTGTTTCACACACTACCCACACTACCAGTGTTTCGCACACTGCCTGGTGTCCTAGGCCTTCTGAAGCTTAGTAGAAGCCTTCTTAACATTAGACTTCTTGAATTTTGCATGCATATAAGAGTGCAATATGGACGATGCCAAAGTCTGCTGCCACCTGGAGTAGTAGGTAGGCTTTCTTCTGTCTTGGCTGTCAAAGTTAAATACCTAAATTATTGAGCAATCTGAACCTGAACCTAAGGAAAAACTTCTCTATGTTACCATTATTCAGGCACATGGTATTACCTCATTGTGGAACATGGTGCTCTATAGCTTTCTCCTAGAAATAAAGTCTTGCACTTGGCAGGATCATGATGTAAAGACTGCTGCTTCTTGTGATGATTTCTAGTGATCTTTTGTATTTTTCTGTTCCTTCTCAACAAACAAAATCTCCTCAGTTATACCATTGAAGTCCAAAGCTTACTAGAGGTTCTTTTATGGCCAAACTTCTAATATTTGGAGTCATCATGCCAGGCTCTTTGCTCATCATTCATAACATAAACCTGGCTAAACAGCCAAAACAATACCTATGCCATTGTATGAGCATTTGAATGATATGAATTTTCTTGTACAAGATTTTTTAATCTGCCCTTAATCTTATTTTCAGGCAGTCTTTGAACATTTAAAAATACAGACAGACTTTCTGTCAAGCCGTATCACCTAGAGTCCAGGATTCAATGCAGTCCTTCTTTCCAGCAGAAATATCATTTCTGATACTATCAGAACTGTTCCAGCAAGCCACTTCCAACAGCTCTGGGACCACATGATCAGGCATATTCCCAGTAACAACACTACTCCTGGTAACAAGTTCTATCTTGGTTACTTTTGTCTAGTTGTTGAGACAAAATATCTCATTCTCAGAATTAAGGAAGGAATGGTTTATTCAGTTCACAGTTTGTGGAACTTTCACTCAATCATCACCTGGTTTCAAAGTAGTGTAGCACATAGCAAAAGACAATAGTTGATGGTGGCAAAAACAGCTGGAATAGAAAAATAGGATCAGCAGCAAGCAAATCTCTTTCCTTCCTTCATATTGTATGTAGGTTATACACAGGAGGGGTGTAGAACTCATCCATAATCCCAGAACTGGACGTTGAATGAATCTAAAACTCTAGAACAGGTCATGACTGAATGAGGTTTTGGAGGGACATGTAGAAACAAATCGTTACACTGTGTCACCATGTTAGGACTTTAATACCACAGCATTATCATTATAAAGGCTGATGTAAAGCAAGTAACTACATCACAATGGGAGATAAGTTAGAAAGTTTATTGTCATGAAATTCTGTACTACAAAATTTACACGTGAGCCCCATAACTGCAGAAATATCTTTCCTATTTGAGGAAGGTATAAATGTTTACACTCATTGTTAACTACCATTAGGTTAGGAATATTTGTCACTCAACTAATTACATAGATAGGGAAAATATTTTCAGAATTCACTTTAAATATGGGAATACTTATGATTCTCTTTCCATATAATTATGATGGAATAAAAAGAAATTTGTAATTCATGGTCCTTACAATCAACAATAACTTTAGTGTTGTTACATATCTAGGATTATCTAGCATGAGATTCTAAAATATATGAACAGTATGGTCTTGCAAAATTAAAAATATTTTATTTTCATGTTTCTCATAAACAGATATTGTTAAAGGCCTGAAATTTTGATAATTTATCTTTAAGCTTTCACAGTGAAGTAGAGGTATCTTATAAATCCTATTAAATATCCATCATTTCATTCAAGAGCAACTATATAATAAAGATAATAGCATCTGACATTCGATTCATCTGTCAGTGTCTCTTCATGTTTGGTACACTTGCACACATTATATGTATACAAAATAAGGGATACATTTGTCCCATATATACTTTCACATATTTGTCCCATCATTTTACTGACCTTCTAATGTGAGTCAGATGTGTGAATTG
This sequence comes from Ctenomys sociabilis, assembly GCA_004027165.1. Taxonomy (NCBI): domain Eukaryota; kingdom Metazoa; phylum Chordata; class Mammalia; order Rodentia; family Ctenomyidae; genus Ctenomys; species Ctenomys sociabilis. The sequence goes on along the minus strand of PVKA01042357.1, from coordinate 1,582 downwards.
CCATTTGTTAAATGTCATATTGCAGATGAAAATCAAATACATTTCACCTCAGAATATACTAAGGACATTTCTTCTCCATAAATATTTCACCTGGCAGGAAACCAGAAGAAATACGTCACTATCATAACATAAATGGGTGTGCCTATCTCATAAATAATTATTGCCTCAGAGGAACTTAATTTCAGATGAGGACAGATCTCTTCTCACAAATTCCTCAAAAATGTAGCTTACATTTTGTAAAGTTCTAATGTAATTAGAACTTTCTCAAGTTTCTACAAAAACAAAGGCAAACATCATACTTTGTCTGATCAAGAAAATTAAAAAGTGAGACATAAAAACCTTCCATGACCTGTGACAGTTTTCTCAGAGGGGGGTGTGGAGCCTGTGAAGTGACACATATAATCACACTCCCATCAGGAAAGCTGAGCTCTAAAGCAGAAGGGACACAAGAAGAAAAATATAATGCCATCACGAAGGCATAACATTTGGACCAGATGATGATGATTGTGATGATGATTGTGATGACATTTGTGATAACTAATTCTCCTGCTTTTTACCTCACAGTTCTATTGTTTTTCTCTTGCTGTAATGGTGAAGAAGATGAGAAAAATTTCCAGGGTTTTTGACATAAGAAACACCGTTTTCTTTGCCATAGCTATTGGCATCTCAGCCAATACTGTCCTGCTTCTGCTCCACATTCTCACATTTCTCCTCAAGCACAAGCCAAAGCCTGTGGACCTGACTATTGCACAGCTGGCCCTAATTCACCTCGTGATGTTGGTGACTATGGGCTTCATAGCTACAGACACTTTTGAATTTCAGGGTTGGAAGGATGACCTCATGTGTAAATTGGTAATCTATGTATATCGGTTAATGAGGGCCCTTTCAATCTGTATCACCTGTTTGCTGAGTGTCCTGCAAGCCATAACCCTAAGCCCAAGAAACTTTTGTTTGGGAAAATTCAAACATAAATTCTCACATGAATACTCACGTTGCCTTCTCTTTTTATGGGTCTTCAATATGATCCTGAATACTCGTTTCTTAGTCTCCATTGGTGCTACTCCCAATATGACATCATACAGTCTCATATTCGTCACTGAATCCTGCTCTCAGTGGCCCATTAGTTACTTGTTCAGGTACATATTTCTCTCACTGGTGAACATTCAAGACATTTCCTTCATAGGGCTGATGGCTCTCTCAAGTGGATACATGGTGAGCGTCTTGTGCAGGCATAAGAGGCAGTTCCAACACCTTCGCAGCACCAGCCTTTCTCCTAAAGCATCACCAGAAGAAAGAGCCACTAAGTCCATTCTGCTGCTCATGGCTTTCTTCATGATCATGTACTTTTTGGACTGTGTTACTTTCTCATCCCGTGCTATACTTTGGAACAATGATCCAATAAATATTTGTGTTCAAGTGGTTTTGGGAAGTGGTTATGCCACAATCTGTCCTTTTGTGCTAATGAGCACTGAAAAGCAAATGATTCAATTCTTAGCATTCAGGTGGAAAACATTACAAAAGATCAAGAATTTGGTGATAGATAATTTTCTTCCCAATAACTAAATACTTGGAATATTTTTTT
>PVKA01042356.1:0-17450 GCA_004027165.1 Ctenomys sociabilis | reverse complement strand
AAATTGTCAACAGAGTGAAAAGACAACCCACAAATTTTGAAAAACTCCTAACTAATAAGAAATCAGACAGAGGTCTACTGTCTATAATATATAAAGAACTAAGATATAACAGGGCCCTCAAATTTAAAGACCCAATTCAGAAATGGGCATCTGAGATGAATACATGCTTCTCAGAGGATGAAATTAAAGAAGAGAATTAAATAGATGAAAAAATGCTCCACATCGCTAGTCATCGGTGAAATGCAAATAAAAACAATGCTGAAATACCATCTCATTGCATTTAGAATGGCTATCATAAGGAAATCAACCAACAACAAATGTTGGAGAGGTTGTGGGGAAAAGGGAACACTTCTCCATTGCTGATGGGAATGTACACTGGTACAACCATTGTTGAGGTCAGTGTGGAGAATCCTCAAAAGAGTAGGACTAGAAATCCCATTCAAGCCAGCTATCCCCCTATTGGGAATTTTCCCAAAGGAACGGAAAACATTGTATCATAGTGATATATGTTACCTATGTTTATAACTGCACAATGTGTGATAGCAAAATGTTGGAAACAACCAAGATGTCCATCACATGAGGAATGGTTGAAAAAGATGTGGTATTTCTATATAATGGAGTATTACTCAGCTGTTAAGAATGATAAGTTTGAAGCATTTATACTGAAGTGGATGCCACTTGAACATATACTCATAAGTGAAATAAACCAGACACACATGTGTAAATATGGTATAGTCTCCCTAGTATAAGAAGCGAAAAGCAGAAATACAAATGGAAATGTACAACAACAACTAAAATCAATTGAGTAAGATAAGGCAAAGTGAATGGCATATGCTGCAGGATACTAATCAGCTTTTCTTCTGGATGGTTAACAAGCTAAGTTCACAGATCAAAGTTGGAGAAATAGAAGAGCCACAAGGCCAGCCAACATTTTGGCCCTAGCCTTTCAAGGTCAGCGAAAACTCAAGACATAGGAGAACCTGTATACTGCAACATCATGAAACTCAGTTGAGTTTCAAATTTTCCGAACAAGGAGATTATGGAGCCACAAAGGAAAGAGATCGAAGTTCTATAGTGTGCCTGGGGAGAGTCACATGGAGAGAAAACTTTCTCTCAAGCTCTCACAATGAGCAAACTGGTCAAGCATTGGCCATGACTCATCCACATGGATGACACAGACAAAGGATCTACAGAATAATGTACAGGACTGCAAGAGGAACCCTGAGAGGACTTCACTGACCTCATAAGAAACATAAAGTACATGTGCTGGTATATAAGTCTTGCTCTATCTAGGTCTTAACCATCCAGCAGAAAGTATAAAAATGAAGTATACTTCACAGGGCCATAATATTAAGTATCTGATCTTTCATTTGCAGATTTTATCTTTCTTCCCAAAAGTATTATGCACAGTGTCATTTAAGTGGTGGAAAATGAGTTGGGTTCCCTCCCAGAAGTCCTGTTTGCTGGAGATAGCAATAAGAATGCTATCAACATACTTGGAGTATGCAGTTAAATATTCTGTGAGAGAATTTGGTCAGGTTGGCAGCCAAAGCTCCTTCAAGAGAAGGGGCAGAAGAAAGCATAAGTCCAGGCAGTGTTGGAAGGAAGCAGGCCTAGGAGTTTGAATGGTTTTGGGATTTTTGGATGCAGAGTCACAGCGGCTGCAGTAATGACATGGCGATTCTTTTTTTTTTTTTTAATGTATCAGTTATTTAATTAGGTTCTTAGTAAGAAATTTACAACACTAATTTATGAGGATAAACTCCATTTGTCAGAGCAAAAACAGATCTCAGATAGCCCCGGAGCTGAGGAACAGCTTTGATTTTTGCTAAAATTCATGAGTCCACTGCTTTCTAATCCACCTTGCACTGCTCTGAAATCTGGTATCTCTCTTTCTCAGTGTCGAAGATCTCACCCTCCTGGTGTCTGGACTTCCGCAGCTTCTTCTTCTTGAAGTAAGCATCAGTGAGGTGTGTTTGGATTTTCGCTTTGCTGATGTCAATTTTTGTAGATGTGCCAATGACAAATTTCTGGTGTGTTCTTCGTAGAGAACACAATTAAGGCTAAGAGGCCCAGTCACAAGGAGCAAGCCACTGTCCAACTGCTTCAGGAAGACCACTCTCTTGTCTCTGTGATGCCCGGTGAGGTTGATCCAGATGGTGCCAGAAGTGAGGCTAGCTCGGAGTGTCCTCACATGCTGACTGAAGGGTTTCTTGCTGTGGTTCAAGAGCTTTCGGGGCACATCTTCAGTAGGATAGTATTAGGCATTTTTCAAAGCTTAGCCATCTGGCTACCTCCATTCTTGTCCCCACCAACCTTGTGATTGTAGCAAGAACGTTCTCCTTTTCTTCTCAACCTTTGATTTAGCAGCTGTGTACTTTCTCTTGTACAAAGCCTTTCTGCAATATATAGCAGATGGGGAGTATCTACCAATTCCTCTAACCTGACAGGATTTCGGCTGCAGTGGGGCTGCCCCTTCTTGGACTTCTTTGCTTTCTTCACCTTACCCTTTTTACCAGTACCACTGGCAGAAGCCTTCTGGGCTTCAGGTTTCTTCTCTTTAGTGTCTGGCTTCTCAGTTTTTTCACCCACCATCTTGCAAGATGGGAAGGAGAACTAAGTTTCGACATGGAGATTCTGCACTGTGAAGAAATCTCCATTTGGTTTATTCACTGGGAGCAAGGGAGTATTCCAGGGACAATCTGTCAGGATTTCAACTAGTTTCAGCCTGGAAATGTAGGCTAGGACTCCAAGGTAGACCTCCCATGATACTGGATATTGCCTGAGAGCAACTGGATTAGCATCTGGTTTGAGTTCAGTTATCAAAGGAGTGGTTAGCAGCTAGCATTGCTGGTGAGTATTTTGCCCAAACATTTGGAAGCACACTTTTTAAAACCTTAAATTTATAGTCTTTGTGCATTTCTGATTGATACAGTCATCATTCTTCTTAGGTCACAGTCAGAGTCAATAGCAAGTCAGAGTCAATATCAAGTCTGGAAAGAAAAATTTCAAGTCTGGGGCAGTGGGCTTAAGCATGAGACATGCTGTTTGGTTTGAGACAAAAGAAATAGTTGCCCCCAGATTTGAGAGGCAATCTCAGTGCAAGAGAGGAATCAGGCATTCAGATACAGGATCTGATGTTTGACAGAATGTCCACCAATCTCACAGGTCTGCTTTGGTAGAAGTTTTTCTCATTAGAGGTCCCAGTGGTATCAATTACTTGAATCTTCAGAGGTAAATGGAGCAATAGCCTGTTAAAACAAAATATTCAGCTCTACTTTCCACCATAAAAGTCATTGGTTTACTCTGACTTTATCAGTGACCTTGGAATCACAGGGGATGACTGTTATGGAGCCGAGTCTTTCGTATTCATCTTTGGAAAGCAAGAGCAGGGAGTCAGGCTGTGACAGGCTTGGTTCTTTGGAGGCTTGAGGATCTTTTGGGTAGTGGTTGTGGCACTAGCATTTGTCTTTCCAGTGTCCCAGCTGCTTAAATCAGGCACACTAGTTAGGATATAAGCATGGAGATGACCCCCTGTTTTGACTTGGGGCCCTGTAATGACTTGTTGTCTTTGCCTTGGTAGCAGGATTGATTTTTTTCTGCAGTTTTTCAAGGAGCAGCTTTCCCACAAGTGCAGCCAAAAGAGTAGTCTGGTGTCATTTATATACTCTCTCAAAACAACTGGGAGACATTCATGCCGGCAAGCCCATCAATTTTCTGAAGCTTTCTATGAATGTCAGAGGCACACTGTGTCACAAAAACTGCAGATTTTCTGGGGTGACAGGGTCATATGGGGAACACGTTCCATGTGCTTCATTCACAACATCTTTCATTAAATTTTGGAGGGATTTCATTTCATTCTTCAGCAATTTCAATAATGTTGTGCATGTTAATAGGCTTTTCCCTTCCCCCATTTATTCTTGCCATAAGAGCCTCAGTTTCAAAGCATCTAGACCCTGTGCAATATTGAAGTCCAAGTCTGAACAGGTGAAAGGGAAAGTAGTGTTCACACAAGCACCAGGGTGAGCAGCATTGTCTGGAGTTCTACTCTTCAGCCAGTTTCATTCTCTTTCAAAAAGAATGTGTGATCTTCAGTGCTGAAGAGTCAAGGTAATTTTTTGAAAAGCTTATGAGGTAGGCCGATGTGTCCAAAAGACTGAAATCAGGGCTGGAGCTTCCCAGAGAAGCAGGAAGTGTGATATTTCCAGTTGAAAATATTAGTGGAGCTGAAGGATTGGTTGCCAATTTGGTCTCCTTTGGCCCCTGGTATATCATCAGAGAAGCATCTGGAGGTGTACCAAGTAGAGCTGGCAGTAGATGGAACTTAGCACAGGGAATTCTTGGAGGGGAGGTTTTGTTGGAGGAGGGTGCAGACTTCAGAGACACAGGAGACTCTGCCAGGGTTGAAGCACACCATGGGTATCAAACTGTGGAGTCTGGGAGCCAGGCCTGTGGTGACAAAGGATGTGGTGCAGTGGGCAACAGCAGTACAGCAGCAGACTCTGGATGGATAGTTGGTGACTGCCATGAAGCTACGTGTGGAGGCAGTGGAGGCCTTGGCAGGTTCAACTTGTCACCCTTATCAAGGTCATCATATCTTTCAAGTCCCATGAGGATCAGCTTTGACTACGAAGATAGTTTCTTTTGCTTGGCAAGCACAGGCCTGGAGCCAAGTTGGAAGGTTCTGACACAGTTCAAGCCTGGAATCACCATAAGGAAATTGACCAGGGAAGTAATTGTTTGGAGTCCATCATTCTTCCCCAAGCCTGGTGAACAATTTTTAAGTTCAGAGTGCCCTCTGGTGGCAGAGATGTGGCCATTCAACTTCACAGAGAGCACAGCCTTCTAACTTTTATTTTTATTCTGTAGTCCACTGAAAATGCTTCTTTGAAATTCTTTGACATCAAGGTGGGAACCTTACTCTGATTTGCACCCGTATTGACTGACTCCCTATAAGGTATGTCCTGTGCTCTTGAATGACATCACAACAATGATATCACAACAAACCAAAAATAGATTGTCTCTCTCAGAGAGAAACAAATCAGGTACCCACCTGGCCACTTGCCTCTGGGCAAGTTAAAACCTTCTGAGCTTACATTGTTTTCAAGTCTGAAAGTGGGCTTGCTGGATCAACCCAAATAGACCAGTCCATGTACAAGTAGGTCAAGGTTCCATAGCTTTGAGTCCCTGTGGGGGACTTTTATCTTGGAGCACAGATAGAATGGCTTGAGTTCCACAGTGCAACCACACAATCACTGATCAATCACTCAGAGGATAATTATATTCTATTCCCCAAAAACCTGGGGCAATGTCTAACTGAAACCAAAACAGAAACACAGGCGGCTAGTACAGGCTTTCAGGGTTGAGCAAGTCCCTAGAAGGTAATATCCTGTGCTCTTGAAAGAAATAATATAACTGAAGACTGTGGGATACTCCTTAGCTCACAAGATGCCCAGAGGCAAGTGGCCAGGTGGGTACCTGATTTCTCTCTCTCTGTCTCTCTCTCTCTCTGAGAGACAACCTATTTTTAGTTTGTTGTGATGTCATTGTTGTGATGTTATTGAAGAGTACAGGTTATACCTCATAAGGAGATAGAACTTAGAAGCTGGCAGAACAACTGAGAGATGTCCATGGGCAGTCCTACCTTGTCCAAGTCATTTTTATAGATTGTTAGAAGGAAGTACAAAAGGCAGATAACAGGACATTCTACAATTCGTTGCATACTATCTTGGTGTATGTTGCTAAGTAGACATTATAAGCAAGGTAATTGAGGGTTAGTGTCATATAACAGGGAGGTCAGGGCTTAAATGAGCAGGGATAATCAATCATTGCCTAAGACTGAGCCAGGTCTGTCTAGGAGATAAGTCTTTAAAATAAGCTAAAAAAGATGTACTGTGTAGCTGAATGACACTTACCTTACAAGCTGCAGCTTGTGTTGCAATGTCAAGGGTAGCTGAGTTTATTACTTTCTATTTATGGGATCCAGCTGGTTTGTTTTGGCCCATCCTTGAATCCAGTGCCAAGTTATAAGTTTTAAAAACTGTCTTTACAACTAGAGAACACCTTTCACCATCCATATGTATCCCACAACACCATATTGGGAATCGCAAATACAAATAATCAAATTTATTTTTAAATGAGTTTAAATAGAAAGAACTTATTTTCTCTGACACAGGTTCTTACAATGTAGTTTAGTCTGGCCTTGACATCACCACGTAGCCCAAGGAGGCCTTGAACTCATGGTGATTCTCTTGCCTCTGCTTCCCAAGTGATGGGATTTCAGGTGTATGCCACTAAGCCTGGCAAGAGAATTTATTTTTAAAAACCAGACAGACATTCTGTAGATGAAATGTATAATACCTAACATGAAAAGAAAAATAGCTAGATTTGCCCAACACCATGTATTAACAGGCAGAAAAAAGAATGTAAAAAAGTCTGGTGGTAGATCAATTTTGATTATCCAGTTTTAGGGGTAGGAAAACAAAATAAATATCACAGTTTGATCAAACTTGAGAGACTTGTAGAACTCCAAAAAGTATACTAGCATATTTGGAGCGCTAGAGGGAAAATCAAAAGAAGAAAAGGATAGCGTGAATATTTAAATAATATGTAAATTAAGACAAGCTCTACAAACTACATAGAAAATCTGCAACTATATATTAAGAAGGACAAAACAGTGCATGTAAGACAATTTTTAAAACTTCACATGAGGCACGTTATTACCATTTTATCAAAAGTTAAAGGGAAAAATATTGAAAACAAAAGAAAATTGACTCTACAAACAAGTTCTTATAACCCAGGCTATTATCTGAAATGAGGGAGACCTTGTGGGAAAAACATTTTAAGTGCTCAAATTAAAAATAAAAACTATTTTCATTTCTTACTTTAAAAATGAAAGACAGTTTCAGATAAAAAATTGAGGTTTGTTGCTAGCAGATATTCTCTCAGAGAATGGAATATCCATCTCTGATAAAATTAAACAAAAAGAGGTCTATAAATGAAGGACCATTTTGTAATGAAAAAATATATATATGTCTGTACATACAAAATAGTTACAATGGATATACAGCTAAATTCTCTTAGCTCCATTAGAAGAAAAATGTGTACTAATAGTGTTTAGATAAGATACCATGTCTTCATCTTGTACTATTCATAACTACTACAAAGAGAACAATGTGCAATGTATTAATTATTGTAGCTGTCCTACTAACCTGTTTTGAAACTATCTCATTGCTATTTTTTTCTCAATAAAATTAATTAGAAAAGATATTCTCTAGAAGAAATTCTGCAAGGAGTGTTGATGCAGTCATGATGAAGTCATTCATATTGTAATAAAAGATATTACATTGTCACTCAGCTCCAAGGGATCAAATAAAGAACCAAATGAAATAAGTATGAAAGCTAGTCAATTTGTAAATTTTTTTATCATTTTAATGAGGGTTGAGGATATTGCTCAGTAACACAAATGCCTGTCTGTAATGCATGAGATTTTGAGTTTGATTCCCACTAAAAAAAAAAAAAAAAAAAAAAAAAGGTCTAATTCTAATAAAAATGTAGATAAAATGATAATTATAATTAATGAATCTACAATATATAAATATGTAATTTGTGACAAAACAATACTAGGACGGGGAATAAAACTGTAAAGGAATACAGATTGCCTATATGTCACTATAGGACAGTTTGTATTAACTAAATTTTCCTTTTTATATGTGAAGTACTAATTATAATCCTCAAATTGGCCACTTAGGAAAATACTAAAACACATGAAAAAATAAAATGAAAAGTGAATTTTAAAAATGGTATTTGGGCAGTTGTGGAGATAGTTCAGCAGTATAAGCACCTGCCTAGTTAAGTGCAAGGACTCAGGTTCAATCCCAAGCACCACATGTTATGCTGGTTCTTCTTAGGGCTCCTTGAGCTAATCACCAAGACCTGGCGTGGTAGCACATGCCTGTAATCCCAGTGCTGGGAAGACTGAAGTAGAAGAATGACTATAAGAGAGAATGTTTGGAAAACTTTATAGAATGGTAAGAGTGAACAATTAAAAGAAATGTCTATATGTGGTGTAATAATATAGTAATGGTAAAGTGAGACTACACACACACATATATGTGTAGTTGTGTGTATCTTCTACATATTAAATAAAAATTCTTGGATGGTTGCCCCTTGTCTCATTTGAATATTACCAGAGGTGGGTGAGGAAAGCTAATTGTCTGGTCTTTAATGTTTCTGACTTCCTCCATGCTTTGTTAATGTTCCATTTACCTGATGCCTTGCTTGTTGACTTTGGACTCAGCTTCAAAGAAGTCAATCAGGATGTATAGTATATTCAGGCAGACAGATATTGGGATGCAGAGGTAGAAATACAAAATTGCTTGGCCTAGACTGGCCTGAGGATTGATACAGAATGCACCTCAGCTGTTGATCTGTTGAGCGTAAGAACCATTTTACTGTAAATTTTCTCATGAATGAAACTCAGACATACAGTTAGATGTCAGAAATGTGAGGCAAACAGATCTTCTATTGTTAATCATGTATTTGCCAATAAAGAAGTCATGAGTACCATAATTACAGCCCATCATCTAAAAGAACATATAAAAGCATGCTTTATGATGGTCCTAGAAGTATTCTTGCTGAAATGTCATTGTTCATTCCATTCTTTGGCATTTTCCTCCTTATTATTAAAGATTTGGTAGTGATTTCTACCCCAGTGTTGAGGCTGCTGAATGTACTCAATGATGAGTATCTTGAGAATGGAGAGGACTATGAAGATGTTGTCAAAGATGTAAAAATGAGTGTCCAAAATATGGATGAGTACTATCCCTACTTGTTCCAAAGGAAAATCCTGGCAAAAGACAAGTCTTTCTTGTGTATGCAAGTGCTAGTGATTCCAAAGCCTCAGAAGTTACTGACTGGAAAAGGTTTGATGGCAATTTGTTGTGGCTATATTCTATCTGATGAGTGCCTACAAGAAGGGATATATGTATCAAACCTTGATTTAATCAGTAAACTAAGGACTATTTCCTGCTTCTTTTCAATTTCCTTTATCTACGCCTGAATGTAGTCCTTTTACAGTCTTAAACGGTATTTTATACATTGACTTAACCCTACTAATGTGCAGTCATTGCCCGAGCAATGTTGCATTGCAAAGATTTCGCACTGAGTAGAACAAGACCTCTCAGCTATACAATGAGGGATTGTAAAGCATCCCTATGGGACCCCTTGTTTTGTACAATATGGCAGATGCTACTGTTCTGCATGGAACCTAAAAAGAACATTATTATTTCATGTAGTCATGAAGTAAGGATGAATGATATGTAATAGTGAATATTATTAACAAATTTATTAAGATTAGTGACAACAATTACAGATTATTCTCTTTTGTTGTCAGGTTGACAATTCCTTATTGTTGAAATTGATATATGGCAGAAGATACAATGTTAAGTAATTGTCAAGGAGCAATTACCTAATGTGTTCTCTTTTTTAAAGATTTATTTATTTACTTTTTTATGTGGTACAGGGTTTCACTATCCAGGTAGGACTAATAGTGATCCTCCTGTTTCAGATTCCCCAGCACTGGGATTACAGGCATGTACCACCATGCTGTATTTCAGTGGCCAGCACAGCACAGGGCCAGCATGGCATGTGGTACTGAGGATTGAACCAGGTTCTTGCACTTGCCAGGCAGGTGCTTAGACAACCAAGCTATCTCCCTAGCCATGTCCTGTGTTCTTAACACCGAGTAGTGTTTTGTTTTGTTTTTTTAAGAGTACTATGAAACCCAATATTCCTGTAAGAAAACTGCTGTGAACCTGTCCCCATTTTCATTAATATTAAGGTTTTTAACATAGAAAGGTCAGAGCTGAGGATATAACTCAGGGGCACAAGTGCATAAGTGGCAAGCACAAGGTCCTGAGTTCAATTCCCAGTATCAAAAAATAAAAAATGGGTGCTCACCATGAGTGTGTATCAGAGCTGAAGCTGTCCTTGGTTGAGAGATGAAAACAGGGAGAGTCGTCAAGCCACTGGTGTTGGGCAGGCCAGTAGAGCAGTGAGACAATTCAGTAACGGCCATGCAGATACAGCTTGAAGCAAGTGCAGACACTTCAGTGGAAGAAGAGAGCTTGGCCCACAGCCTATTTCATGGTTGGAGCAATGTGGCATAAATGCTAATGATGTGAAGAAATTAGAAGAAGTTGGATAACATACTGTGGAGGCTGTTGCCTGTGCACCAAAGGAATTAATAAATATAAAGGGAATTTGTGAAGCCAAAGCTGATAAAATTCTGACTGAGGCAGCTAAATTAGTTCCAATGGGTTTTACCACTGCAATTCCATCAAAGGCAATTGCTGGATCCAAAGAACATGACAAACTACTTTAAGGTAGAATTGAGACTGTATCTATCACAGAGATGATTGGAGAATTCTGAACTTAGATGACCCAAAACTGTTGCATGCCAGCTTCCAACTGACTAAGGTGGAGGTGAAGAAAAGGCCATGTCCATTGACACTGAAGGTACCATTAGGCCAGAACAGCTCCTAGCAGTGGCTGAAAGGTATGGCCTCCCTGGCAGTGATGTTTTGGACGATATTGCATATGCTCATGGGTTCAACACAGACCACCAGACTCAGCTCCTTTCCCAAGCATCAGCCATGATGGTTGAGTCAAGGTATGCACTGCTTATTGTAGACAGTGCCACCGCCTTCTACAGAACAGACTCCTCAGGTTGAGGTGAGCTCTCAGCCAGGCAAATGTCCTTGGCCAGGTTTCCTTGAATACTTCTGTGACTTGCAGATGAGTTTGGTGTAGCTGTGGTAATCACCAACCAAGTGGTAGCCAAGTGGACAGGGCAGTCATGTTTGCTGCAGATCCTAAAAAACCTATTGGAGAAAAGAAAACATCATTGCCCATGCATCATCAACAAGCTGTATCTGAGGAAAGGAAGAGGGAAAACCAGAATCTGCAAGATCTACGACTTTCCCTGTCTTCCTGAAGCTGAGGCTATGTTTGCCATCGATGCAGATGGAGTGGGAGATGCCAAAGACTGAATCATTGTTTTTTCCTTGTGATAAACTTTAAGTGCTGCAGCCTTATGGCAAGGACTGCTCCCTGGAGTTCCTCGCAGGCCTCTTCCTGTTGTGACTACAGCACAGGGCTTCTGGGACAACTAGCTGTTGTATCACCTTTTCTGATGGGGTAAACAGGAGACAGGTCAGTACTTACAAACTGATCTATTTATTCCTTCTGGAATATGTTAATCTCTGGTGTTAAAATGTTAATGTCTTTGGTCTGTAGAGAAGTATGAAAGACCTTTCACCTAGTGGCTTCTGACTGACTCAGGTCTGATAGCTGTCTATTGGACACTCTTAGGTCTCCAAGGTAACTAAAGCTGGAGAGATCTGACCGTTCACTTCTAAGTAAACTAAAATGCCTAAGATCTGTGGCTAAGGGAATAGGAAATGAATCTCTTTCTCTATCAGTGAATCTCCCCTGATAATCAGAAGCACATTTTAAAGTTATATGCCTGAACTCTCATGTGAAAACTTGTTTTTGGTTAAGAAGTCTTACACAGGGCCTACAGGGTCATCATCTCTTCATCATCTGCTTGCTTGGACTTTTTCTTAGGTGCTAAAGCAAAATATAATTCTGGTATCTGAAGCATTTTAGAGGCTAAGTAAGCAGATTTGGTACAAGGCTGTTAACATAGTTATTTCTAGCCAATGTACTCTTTGTGGGAGTTATTCTAAACTGACTATTTCAAGATAAGGTTATAATATCTTTTTATCAGTACATAGTGGTGATCAGTTTTCTGTGGCTTTGATTTAAAAACTGGTCAGGCCTTCCTGTAATTCCAGGCTGAGGCAGTACGACTGCTAGAAATTTGAAGCCCATATGGGCTCCTCAGGTGAGTTTATGACCAGCCAGAACTACATACCAATACCCTGTCTCTCCCGTCTCCTCTCCCACCAAAAAAGATTTGAAAACTAAAAAGATCAACATTCAGATGATTGAGTTTACATCCTTTATTGTGATGGGAAGTATTATTTGACTGATTATAGATTTCCTGCAGCCCTTGATTTTTTAGCATGGGATCTTTATTTTATATGTTGCCTAGGCTGGTCCTGAATTCCTGGACTAAAGGTATCTTCTTGCCTTAGCCTCCAAATTCTTGGGACTATAGGCACATGCCATTGCCCTCAGCTAATCCCCTTGATTTTATTCTGTAAGTCTTATGTTGAAATGTGGCAGTTTCCCATATTATCCCACTTCACAACTTTGAAATAATTTTCCTCCCCCTCACACTTCAACGTGAGATGGATTTTCAATAGCTCTTTTGATTTCAAAGGCCCTCTCAGCTAATACTGGGAAGAGAAGCACTGAAGGTCTGCTGTATATGTTGATTCCCTGTTCTATGGGGAGACCAGACAGCATGAATTGATTTAATACAGCTTTGTTTTAAAAGCAGGTCTTCCCTGGCTTTAAGAGAACTCACTAGGTATGTGGGTGTACAACTTAGTTCTATCCCCCTCACAGAAGCTGAGGCATCTTCCTTAGTTAGATTTCTACTCTAGATCTTACTCAGAGTGTTGGGCAACTATCCAGAAACTTAAACAAAAATTATTTCTAAGAATTGAATATATCTCAGGTCTTCATTTGCATAAACTTGGGTTGCTATAATAAATCCACATGATAGATTAAATAAATAAAATAGGAAACAAATGTTTGACCTTGCACAGTTTTTATATCTATGCTTGCTTAAATGAGCGTGTAGGTGTGAAACATCAGAGAAAATGTGTTATTTTATAGTGTAAATCTCATGAGATAGTAGTCTGCACCAATCTCTTCCCTACCTGTTTCACATTGTGCAATTCACAATGTATGTTTTTTTGTGTTGAATATGACTGGTAGAATGTAAGTAAAAAAAGAAAAACCAGTTTATTCCTGAGAGGTTCCGGTCAAACTGGAGAGGAAACTAGGACTACCCTGAATCTCTTCAAATGTCTATAACAAAGAAATTGTGGTACGTATAAATTACCCAATTCTTCAACATACTTCTTTTTTCTTTTTTTCAATATACTTCTTTTTGTAATGTTATTCCTACGATAATCGTAAAATTTATCAAGATATGGCTCTATATATTATGATGAAAAATTGATTTAGATTTTCCTCTTTTTTTTTTTTTTGTGGTGGAACCAGGGATTGAACTCAGGCCTTTCCACTTGCCAGGGAAGCGCTTATTCTACTGAGTCATCGGCCTGGCCCTGATTTAGATTTTAAAATTAGATGTACAATGAATGGAAATGAAAAAAGGAAACAGAGGATCATAAAAGAACCTTTTTTTGTACTATAATTCAGCTTTGAAAAAAAAAAGATAGGTATACAGCTACAATCTCTTAATTCATTGAATAGAGGCATCTGCTCTAATAGTGTTTGTAGAGCTGGTGGTATAGCTCAGTGGACTAAGCGCTTGCTTAGGTAAGCGCTGGGACCAGTGTTCGATCCTTGGTTCCCCAAGCCGCACCGCCCCGCCTTCGGGTGCGCTGAACCGGAGATGCAATCCAGGTGTGGTGGTGCGCGCCTGTAATCCCTACACATGGGAGGAAAAAAGCAGGAAGATTACTATGAATGTAGGCTGCATGCATAATGAGACTCTGCACCAAAAAATAGAAAAAAAAATAGTGTTTGTAGACAGAGTACCATGTATGCACCTTGTACAACAAAAAGCCACTATGAAAACAATGTGCAATGTATTAATTGTTGAATCTGTCTTACTAATTTGATTTGAAATTGTCTCATTGCTATTTGTTCTTCAATAAAATAAAATAAATGTGAAAAAAGAATCTGCACACTCAAAATAAGAACCATTTTTGTTTTGTATGATCTCATATGTCTGTCCCTTGTCCATTTGTCTCTTTTCCCCTTCTCTGCCTTTATCCTTACCCAAAAAGAAGCCAGGAGAACAGCATACCAAGTGGTCTAGCTTAAGACTATATGAAAGTAACTAATGTTGTAAATATAATAAAGGAGAAGTAGAATGAAAGAAAAAACTCAATTCCTTTTTTTAATTAAATTTTATTGATACGTTTTAGATATACATAAGGATCATATTTATACCAAATTTCTGCATATACATGATACAACTTTTTCCTTGTTTCACTACCCACCTTTCAAATCCTTTTCTCCTCTACATTTTCAAAAACTTTGTTTTCATTTTTTCCTTCTTTGGCCCTTTTTTTACTTTTCTGTTCTTTCCTTTCCCCATCCTATCTAATTGTTACACTTCCCATTTGAACATTTTCTATTTCACAATATCTATTTTTTTGGTCCTTACATACACTTCCAGTATGTGTGTGTGTGTAATTTTGGGCTTGATTATGTGCTCAAGGTGCATCCATTTTTCCAGATAAGTCTCAAGTTTATCCTCTTTCATGACTGAATACCAAACCATTGTGTGGAAAATCATGTCTTCTTTACCCATTCACAAGTTGATAAGCACTTGGGTTGTTTCCAAGATTTAGTTATTACAAACTGTGCACCTATAAAAATAGGTGTTCATATACCTCTGTTGTACGATGCCTTTAATTCTTTTGGAAATATACTCAGGAAGTGCATAATTTGTTTAAATGGAACCTCTAGTCCCAGTTTTTTTTCAGGAATCTCCACAACAATTTCCAGTTTTTGCACCAGTAGGCACTCCCACCAAAAGTCAAAATGGGTTTCCTTTCCCCACAGCCCTGCCAGTACTTGTTAATTGGTTGATTTCTTGATAATAGCCATTCATTATGGTGTTTATTTTAATAAGAATAGAAACTTGAAAACATTTAAAAGGATACAGAATTTCAAAATAAGATGACAGGAAGTCAACAATAGCTGTTATCTTGCATAATATTATCTTCTGTTTTTTGTTTTGTTTCGTTTCTTTGTGTTTTTGTTTTTGTTTTTGTTTTTGTTTCTGTTTTTTGGTGGAACTAGGGATTGAACTCAGGCCCTTGTCCTTGACAGGCAAGCACTTATTCTACTGAGCTACCTCCCTGGCTGCATATTGTTATCCTCAACGTAGTTGTTCAGATTTTCAGATGTAAGTATGCAAAATTGGTTAAAAATTAAGCATTAAATGCTCCTTTTAATAAAACAATAGAAATTATTTACTAGTGTTATTATCTTAGCTATCAGTCATATACATATATACATATATATCCTTTTTGTCCTTCCCTTCATCCTTTCTTTGACAGTTTCTTCAACATGTTTCTTTACATATCACAGTATCTCCCATAATTTTCAGAATTACAGGGTTTTTGTGTTATACATTGCTGTCTTCAATGTATTTGCTCAGATAACAGTTATAACCATGCAGAAATAATAAAGGTGAAAATTCTACACATTAACTGCTATTTTCAAAAAACTGATGGAAATTTTTAATGCAATAACCTCAGCCATCCTGTATATATACTTGCATGTTTTCCCCCTACCTTTTTCCCATCTTTTCTCCTTTCTCTAAGCTTCACTGTTTAATCTTTAAGTTCCATTTCTTTCTGTTTTACTATATCTGTTATACTTTTCAGGCTTTTATTCTTCTTTTGGTTTCTTACACTAGGGAGACAATATGATACTTACACATGTGGATCTGATTTATTTCACTTATGAGCATAGCCTCTAGTTGCATCCATTTACCTATGAAGGCTTTGAGTTTTTCTTTCTTTATAGCTGAGTAATACTCCATTGTATAAAAGCACCACATCTTTTTCATCCATTCCTCTGGTAATGGTCATCTTGGTTGTTTCCAAGATTTGGCTATGACAAATTATGCTGTTATAAACATGGGTACACATATATCACTATTGTATGATGTTTTCAGTTCTTTTGAAAAAATACCCAGAAGGCGAATAACTGACTGGGATTTCTAGTCCTAGTTTTTTGAGGAGTCTCTGCACTGATTTCCACAGTAATTGTACCAGTCTACATTCCCACCATCAGGGGGGAAGGGTTCTTTTCCCCCCTCAGCCTCTCCAGCATTTATTATTAATTGATTTCTTTATGATAGCCATTCTTTCTGGGGTGAGATATTAGCTCAATGCTGTTGTAATTTGCATTTTTTGAGTGGCCAGTGATGTGGAGCACTTTTTCATGTATTTATGTGCCACTTGTATTTCCTCCTCTGAGAAGTGTGTATTAATCTCAAATTCCCATTTTTTGATTGGGTTGTTAAATTTTGGATGGAGGGTGTTATTTAATTTCCATATGTTCATGAAGTTCTTGTGGCTTGACTTACTGTTGATTTTCTGTTTAATTGATCTGAAAATATGCATGGAACAATTTCAAATCCTTTGCATGCTTTATGAACCAGTATGTTATATTTTGGAGAATTTCCCTTATGAAACTGAGAAGAATGTGCTTTCTAATGTTGTGGGGTGGGACATTCTGTAGACATCTACTAAGTCCGTTTGTCCACAGATTTGGTTCAGTTCTAATATTTCATTGGGAGTTTTATTTTGTATAGTTCATCTGTCTGTGACAGTGGGGTATTGATATCTGCTAATTCAATTATTCTTTGTATTTGGTTGTACATGTCCCTTAATATATTTTATACAATTAATTACACTGGCATCTTTTGCATATATATTTATGATTATTATCATTTCCTTTTGGATTACTCCCTTTATAAGGATGTAGTGACCTTCCTGATCTCT
Organism: Ctenomys sociabilis; assembly: GCA_004027165.1. NCBI lineage: Eukaryota > Metazoa > Chordata > Mammalia > Rodentia > Ctenomyidae > Ctenomys > Ctenomys sociabilis. Next base: position 759 of record PVKA01042356.1, on the reverse strand, counting down.
CTCTCTGTCACTCAGAACTTGAAGTTCTCTCTCTCTGCAAGAATATCTATGCGTCCTTTTCTCTGGGTTCCTGTCAATAGGAACAGGAACAATGGAGAATTCTTTTACATCTCATGACTTCCAATATATGAAATTCTTTATGAATAAAATGTGTTTCTCTTATGGAGCATATTACTGGATCTTGCTTCATGTCTTTTGATAATCTTTTTCTCTTGATTAGTGAATTGACATCACTAACATTGATGCTAATTACTGCTATGTACAAAGTTATTCTGTTGTTTTTTCTGCTTTTGTTTTCCACCCTCTGTTTACTTGTATTCCTTGCCCAGTGGATTTATTCTACTGGAGTTCATGGACTTATAGTCCTTGTTATCTCTTTCTAGAATGTGCTGGTTTTGTGGACATGAATTTTTATCAAGTGATATGTGTCCTAGAAGTACTTTATGTGCTCATGAATTTTGAAAGATACTTTTGTTGTTGGTGGTGGTGGTGTTTTTTTTTTGTTTTGTTTTGTTTTTTTGTTTTTTTTTGGTTTGTTTGTTTGTTTGATTCGTTTGTTTGGTTGTTTCTTTTGTACCAGGGATTGAACTCAGGACCATGTTATTTCCAGGCAGGTGCTTATGTCTCTGAACTATCTCACTGGCCCTGAAAGAGTGTTTTGTGGAGTATGTACATCTAGGTTGAAGTTTGTTTTCTCTTAGGGATTGAAATACTTACCACTAAGCTTTTCTTGACTTGAGGTTTTGTGTGGAGAAGTCA
>PVKA01042355.1:0-17465 GCA_004027165.1 Ctenomys sociabilis | reverse complement strand
AAAATATTGAATTATTAAAAAGATTGGTAAAAAAACCATGCAATGGCAAAAATATGTGATTAATAAAAGCAGTACCTTTTTATACATATATATATATTTATATATATAAATTTATGTCTGTAGAAATTTGAAGTATCTTGAAAAGACACATTAAACAATATCTAGCCTTTATTATATATAATGTGCTCAAAATTATTTATTTTCTATCTCTCCTAATGATTTTGTTGCTTTACACTAATCTTTCTGGATTTTTTTTTGTTTGTCAATATTTAGTTAAGAAAATATTAGACTAGCAATTATAAAGTTGTGACACCATCTGTTTTCCAAAACCTCCTTTATACTCAGAGTAATGGTAGCCTGAGTTTATTATATTTAATAGTTTTATCTAGTTCATGTGATATAATTGGCCAAAGACATTGAAATATAGAAGGAAATGTGATAGTAGAAAATTAGCATTCCATTATTTTGATGAAAAAATATTACAGTAGATATTCCTCTAATTCATGATATACTAATTAATCCAAAGGAGCTAATGACAGAGGATGGAGCAAACCAGAACCTAAACTTTGGCTCCACCATTTTTATGCATTCACTTTATTATTCTCAACAATTTTCTTCCTTAAAGTTCAAAAACATACTGTGTTTAAGGTAGGTAGTTTAAAAATGGACATAGAGCCAGGGAGGTAGCTCAACAATGTAAGTGCCTGCCTGGCAAGTGTAAGGTCCTGAGTTCGATCCCTGGTACCAAAACTGGAAATAGAACACTCCACAAATGCAGAAGAGAAGAAGAGTTGGTGGAGGCAGGGAGAGCAGATGAAGAAAGGGGACAAAAAGGATCAAGATGTGTTACATGCACATGCAAACTTCCCATGATAAATGCATTCATCATGCAGTACATTGTGTGCAAAAGTAAAGCAACTGAAGCAACCAACCCAGTAAAAATCTCATGTCATTATTTAATGATAACTCAAACCATAAAATCAAGCTTTAGACCATAGTCCAACTCATTATGGACCTAGCAGGACACATCACACACCTGTAATCCCAGCACTTGGGAGACTGAGGCAGAGGGGTTGAAAATTCCAGTCCAGCCTGGGCAATTCAGCAAGAACCTATGAGAGATAGGGATTTAGTTCAGCATTGAAGGAGCCCTGAGTGCAATCTCCAATATCAAAGAAAGAAGAAAAGGATGCTAGAAGCCATAGCTTCTATGGCCATTGAATTCTTCATTAAAAGGAAAAGTAATACTTGTCTATGAAAAGTGTTTACACTGAGAAAATGTGATAGTCCACCTTCTACAACTTTGGTATTTCTTGCATTCACTGAAAAAGGTGTGAAGTTAGAAAAACTGAAAATACAAAGAAAATTAAGGCTTAAAATCATGCATGGAAATACCAGTTTCATGATGTTAAATTATTCGTATTGAATGCTTGATGAATTACACAACGTTTGTAGGAAGTATTCTTATGGAACCTATAATTTGCTTCATATTCAGTGCATGCTGTCTTCTATTACACATTCCACTGACCTATGTTTTCAACTCCACAATAAGACCAGCCAAGCAGCTCAGGGGATTAAAGCACCTACAAGCAGCTGTAGGGGCTGGGGGTTCCACATCTGGGCCTACCGTGCTGGCCTTGCCCCCAGGTCTTGTTGAGAAGGCAATTGAGACTGGGCATGGTGGCGCATGCCTGTAATCCCAGCACTTCGGAGGCTGTAAACAGAAGAATCATTATGAATCCTACTTGAATGAGACCCTGAATGTAGACCCTTCCTTAAAATAAAATAAAATAAAATAAACTTCACAAAATCAACTACATAAATGCAAAATTCATGTACTAATCTTAGACACCTAATTTTGTTACTTTATTTTTTATTTCTCCAGCTGTATTACTTTTTCCAAGAGAATAATTCATATCAATATATTATCAAGAAATAAAACAACCTGCAGACTATTACTACCAAATTCTGATTATATTCTAAAGAAGTATAAAAGTAAATATTTTACTATTGAGAATTTCATGAAATCTAATCATTCTGAAACTGGCTTTCACATATTGAAACCTATTAGAATTAAAGAATTAAAAAAAAAAATCAGGCCTCCAAAATTCAAAGACACAATCCAAAAATGGGCATCTGAGATGAATATACACTTCTCAGATGAAGAAATACGAATGGCAAATCAATATATGAAAAACATTGAACATCATTGGTTACTCAAGAGATGCAAATTAAAACAACACTGAGATTCCAGGTCACCCCAGAAAGAATAGCTATCATCAAGAAGTCAACCAACAACAAATACTGGAGAGGTTGTTGGTGGGAATGGAGACTGGTGCAACCACTGGGAAAATCAAAGTGGAAATTCCTCAAAATCTGGGTTTAGAAGTTCTACTTTTGATGGTCTTCTGAGTTTCTTTAGGTTCTGTCGTGATTTTCACCCTTTCCTTAAGGCATAAATATGATTTTTTTCTTTTGATACATTGGGTAGGGGTTTATCAATTTCATTTATTCTTTTAAAGAATGAACTCTTGGACTCATTAATTCTTTGTCTTCTCTTCTTTATCTCCATTGCATTTATTTCTGCTCTGATCTTTATAATTTCTTGCCTTCTTTGGGCTTTGGGCTTGACTTGCTCTCATTTTCTTGGATCTTCAGGTGCAGCATAAGATCATTTATTTGGACTAGTTCTGTTTTCCTGATGTATTTGCCTCTGTCTTGTGAAATTTTAATTAACTTGGCAAAGAAGTCCCATGAATTTGCTTTCTGCCCACGTATGTGCAATCAGTTTTCCTCAGCAGAATACACTGTTCTGTGAAGTAAGGGCTTACTGTCTCAGAAAGCAGTTGTAGAGGATGGACTAGCTCATTACACTTCATTTTTAGGGAAGAGGTTTTGCACATTTCGTTTTTCTTGACTTCCTTTCTTAGGCCCACTTTTTCTCACTCCTGCTTCCTGATATATATATATATATATATATATATTCCTTTTCTAAAGCATAAATAGAAACCCTTTTCTGTAGTTCTGTTTTCTGGAGAAAACAGGAAAGATAGTATAATACATCCTAATTTGTCTATTGTGTAGCTATATAGTGTAATAGATGGTAGATTCCCTTTCATGATCAATATGGTCTGGTTTGTAATAATAGTAGTATGGTGCCTTATTTCAAATATTTTTTAAATCTTTATTTATTTATGTCTTACAGGGTTTTTCTATGCAACTGAGACTCATAGTGATCCTCATATGTCAACCTCCCCAGCACTGGGATTATAAGCGTGTGCCACCATGCTCGGTTTTGGTAGCCAACATGGCATGCCCAGGGTTTCAGGGCCAGGCGCTGGCATAGCATGCAGTACCAGGGATTGAACTCATATCCTTGAGCATGCCATACAGGCACTTAGACCACTGAAGTATCTCCCTAACATCCCTATTTCAAATGTTAGCAGAGTGTATGCTCATTATCCTACAGGCAACCGCATGATTTTAGGTTTCCTCTGACTCATATGCTTAGTAAAGTAATGGATATACAAAGTAGATCAACAAGTATTCACTTAATGAGTAAGGGAAGCAACTTTTCAAATTTCATTAAATTAGTACACAATAGGCTGTATAATATCTAATGATATAATTAATTATAATTATTTAACAATATGCAGTAATGTAATTATACAAGAGCAATGTAATTAGACAAAGGCCACGTAATAAGCAGAGAGCATGATACTCAACTTGCACTCAGTGTGTGTCAGAATATATTTTATAAGTAACTGTTGGAAAGGGAGAGTCATTCTTCACAATGGAAATGCCATTGAAACTTGGTCTTGGGGGTGAAATGTTGTTCTCAAACTAGATAGAAGATAGTAAGCATGCCACAGAACAGTTAACGATGTGCTGGTGAAGGGGAGTGGAACATTAACTCATACATTTGAAGAAAAATAACTTTTAGTTAATTTTAATTTTAGTCAATTTTTAAATTTAGTTAAATTTAATTTAATTTTAAGATCTTTTATACTAGTGGCATCTAGCTACCCCTCAGCATTACTGGAGCATAGTCATTAAAAAGTATGTATTTCTAGCATACAGTTTATTTGCCTGTATTTATTTATTTATTTTTTCTTTACTGGGTATTTAACTCAGGACCTTGAGCTAGCCACGCAGGCGCTTATTCTACTGAGTTAAATCCCCGGCCCCCAATTTTACTTTTCTGAGTCATAATCACGATCAAGCCATGCTACATCACCTTCATTCAGTTGTCTCGGCATGGTGAGAACATTTAAGATCCCCTTCTCAGTGCTTGTCAACCCACAGGATTGCCACCGACCATGGCACTCAGCGATCTCCAGCAAGTGCTCTCCTGGAATGACCGGCGTCTCTGCCCCGGCTGAACCTCGCAGTCTCATCCACCCCTGCGTAGGGTGCACGGCCAGTGAGTGAGCGCTGCAGCAGGGTGAGGAACGTGAAAGAGCATCGCAAGGCTTGCCACGCATTTGCTTTTTGTTCAATAGGCTAGCAAGGATGAGATCATGTTTTTCATACAGGAAGTGACAGGAAGTTTTAAAACTCGGGTATCAGAGTGATGAATGAATGTGTGGAGAAAGTGGAGACAGGCGAACCGTCAAGGAATCTATCATAACAGCCCTGGTGGGCACTAACACTGAGGCGGTGGAAAAAGAGCAGACGAGATGGAGGAAGACGACTTCGTGCTACACAATCCATGAGCTCTGGGGACTGTCTGAATATAGGAACTGAGGAGAGAGGAAGAGTCAGGAGGATGATTCCCAGTGCTCTGGCCTGGGCAAGCATGTGACTATGGGAGCATAACACCAATGGGGAGCACGCAGGGCAGAAGAGAGGCTGGGAGGAGATGTGGGAGCCAGCACTAAGCATTTCAAATTTTAAAGTCTTTCTCTAAAATTCCAGTGAATATGGCCACGCCGCTGGCTGCAACCAGAAAACAGGTGCACACTTGAGATAGGCGTCGCCGATTTCTACGGAGGTATGGAGAGGGTGGATCTAGAGACACCTCCCCCAGCGTAAGGACTGAAGGGCTAACCCTGGACAATGAGGAAGAGGAACACTGGAGCGCATCACAGAAAGCTGCTAAAGATGTCTGAAGGGCAATCACTCAAAATAAAAAAGAAAAATTGCAAAGGAAATGGTTTTAGAGTGTTCCAAAGACACTTATTAAGAGATATTCCTGTCAGTCATGTACCTAAGGGCCATGTGGCCTTGGGCCCTGAGTTCTAGGACCACGGCTAGTCTGAACGCAGAGGTACCTTTCAGAGCAGGTGGAGTCAAGGCGATAAAATTACCAGGCTGGTTTTGGAAGGAAGAAGATGGGGTGGGATTAGAGCAGGGGTTGGCCAGAGAATAGGGACAATTGTCCTATTATCAGGTACATTTCTGAGGTACAGAAGCACCCCTGGGCTGTATCTGTACATGTGGTGAGGAAAGCTGAATGTTTCCTTGATAAGGACTTTAATTTTCGTTAAAGTGGTTCTATTCAGATTACTCATTTCCAAGCTACATAATAGGATGTACAGATACATTTAAGGACACCTGTAAATGTTCAGGGATTTCTTAGATATTTTATTCTAAATTTCCAAATAGTTAAGTGAACACTAAAAAAAATTTATGAAAACTTATAAAGAAAGAGCAACCCCCATCAATGAGACGTGTGACCCCAAGCCCAGTGCAGATGCCAGAGTCGTGGCTGTGTGCAATCCAGTACATACTGCAGACGTTTTCCCGCATGCTTTGGGCAGTGGCCACGCAGCAACAGCCAAATCCTGCTGCCATCTCTGGCGTCTGGTCCCCTCCCTGGCGTCACTGCTCTTGCAATTTGAAGCCTTTGTTAAAGAAAATAAGGGTCACTTGGGTACAAATACTGAGATTCCACAGCAGTTGTCCTAGTAACAGGGATGATGACTACACGACAAGAGGAGAGCAGGATGTACCAGGAGGCAAGTTGCAAAGTGTTGATTCTCATCCCCCCGGGATGCAGCAGGTCATCAGGAATTACACCACGCTACTCAACAGAGCGCACAATGTAGAAACTGTGTCTGTTCATTTCTGGACTTTTAAAATTAATAGTATCAGGCACAGCTGCCTGTGGGTAAATCAAACTTTGGAAAAGGAAGCTGCTGACAAAGGGGTCCACTGTACAGATTTTCGCGTGATACACACTCTCCCAGGCCCGACACAACAATGGTGAAGACATCACAGGCTTCTGGTATATTTTGAACCAGCAGATTAACTCTTTCTTCTGCTACCTGTGTTATCAGAAGAGTTTTAGAAGACTGTAATATCTAAACTTTGTTTTAAAAGTTCAATCTTTGTAACAGTGCCTGTACATGAACATAATTTTCATTGTACTAGATAATTAAAGAAGAAAATAAAAAATAAAATATTGCATGTGAAGCAAGACTTGAGCATAAATAGCACAATAAACATGTTTCTTCTTCAAGAAGCTTTGGTTTTCTTGGGGCTGGGGACATGGCTCAGTAGAATAAGCACTTGCCTGGCAAGCACAAGGATCTGAGTTCAATCACAGGCTCTGCCAAAACAAATAAGGACTTTACAAGGATTTTTTTGTTTTTTTGGCTGGCTCAGGTTGCCTTAAGGATGGGTCTGGTAAGGTATATGAAGCTGAAGATAGAACAGCGAACAGCATGGCGGTAGCCTGAGACTGACTGCATTTGCATACACAAGGGCTTAAGCAAGTAAACTAACCGGCAAGTCTACAAATGGCTGATTTCTGATTGAAAAGACTTTTAAAAATTGGCATCAATTTTGCTTTATTATTATTATTATTATTATTATTATTTTGGTAGTACCAGGGATTAAACTCAGGACCTTGCACTTGCCAGGCAAGCACTTACTACACTGAGCTATCTCCCTGGCCCCAATTTTATTTTTTAAAGAATACAAAATGGTAAAAAAAAAAAAAAAAAAAAAAAAAAAAAAAAAAAAAAAAAAAAAAAAAAAAAAAAAAAAAAAAAAAAAAAAAAAAAAAAAAAAATACAAAATTCCATTAAACAAAGTAATAAAAATTCAACAATGGTTATGGAGTTTCATGATGTCATTTTCAAATTCCTTGTTTAGGCTGTCCGAAATAAATCTTCAAAATTAGCAAAAAAAAAAAAAAGTTATAAAAACTTACAAAAGGGCTAGCCAAATAGATCAGTGGATTAAAGAGCCTGCGTGGGCAGACCCAGGGACCAGGAGTTTGATTCCCAGGCCTGCCATGCCAACCCTGGCCCAGGGCCCTGAGATGGCAATTGAGACTGGGCGCACCTGGAATCTTAGCTCTTGGAAGGCTACAAACAGGCAGATTGCTACAAGTCCAATGTAGTAGGGAAATCCTGAACACCCTGTACACCCTTCCCAAAAATACAGAAAAAAACAGAACCACAAAGAAAAGAAATTAAGCATTAGCTGTTCCTTTCAGTAGGCCAGAAGAAATCATCAGTCAGTTATCCCAACTACCCTGCATGTGGGCATGAATGCATCTTTTTTCCTTCTTTCTTTCTCTTGTCCTTTCCCTCAACCCAGTTTTTTTTCTTCCCATTGAACAAATTATTTCCCATTCATTGCATTTATTGTACCTTTCAGATTTTATTTGCTCTTTCAAGGTCTCACACTAGTTAGGTGATATGAAGTTTATATTTGCAGATCTGATTTGTTTCAATTACCAATACAGTCTCTAGTTACATCCATTTACTAATAAATGCCTTGAGTTTACCTTTTTTATATAGCAGATTAACACTCTGTTGTATAAAAATACCACATCTTTTTTATCCACTCCTCAGTTGATGAGCATCTCTCTTGTTTCCAGGATTTAGCTATGACAAATTGCACTGCTCTAAACACATATATATTACTATGGTGTGATGTTTTCAATTTTTCTGGAAAAATACCCAGGAGGGGAATAGCTGGGTTGAATGGAACTCTCATAGAATGGAAATCAGAAATGGACATATTCCTCAATACACATAAATTACCAACACTCAATCAAGAAGTAATAAAACTTCTGAAAAACCCAAGATCAGTGAATGAAATTTAAAATGTAACCAAAAGCCTACCAACAAAGAAAAGGTCAGGTCCTGGTGGATTCAAAGCTAAATGCTACAAGAAATTTAGAAAAGATTTAATACCAACTCTTCTCAAACTGGTCAATGAAATCAAAAGAGAAGCAATTCTCCCAGACTCATTCCTGGAGATGAGCATTACAGTAATACCAGAACAAAGGCTGATGAAAGAGCTCAGCAGACTAAGTGTCTGCTTAAGCAAGCACAGGGACCTGGATTCCTTCCTGGTATCACACACCACGCTGACCTGACCCTGGGCAAGGTGATCCAGCCTAGGGTGGTGGTGCATGCCTATAATCCCAGAGCTGGGGAGGCTAACAACAGGAGATCAAGCACGAGTCTGAGCTGCACAGTGAAACCCTGTACCAAATTCGTAAAATCAAAAAAAAAAAGGAGAAAGAAATCTCCAACAGAGCAAACAGAAAACCCATGAATTGGTAAAAAAAAAGAAAAATATATATATATATACATATATATGTATGTATATATATCAGACTGTTCCTCAGAGAAAGAACACTCTAGAGCACATAAAGAATTTTAAAAACTCAGTCCTCCAAAATTCAAAGACCCTATCCAAAAATGGGCATCTGAGATGAATATATACTCGGATGAAGAATATAAATGGCAAATAACTATATAAAAAGTGTTCAGGGCCAGGGAGATGACTCAGTGGAATAAGTGCTTCCATGGCAAGCACAAGGACCTGAGTTCAATCCCCAATTCTGCCAAAAAAAATGTATAAAAAGAATTCAACACCATTGGTCATTCAAGAAGTGCAAATTAAAACAACACTGAGATACCATATTATGCCAAAAAAGAATGTCTTTCATGAAGAAGTCAACCAATAGCAAATGTTAGAGTGTTGTAGAGGAAAAGGAACCCTTCATCACTGTTGGTTCACAAACTATGATGGAAATTAGTCCCACTCATTGGTTTATTTGTGAGTACTAACACAGGTCCATAGATTTTGTTTTCCCACAAGATATCCAGCAGGTACAACCTTTATAGAAATCAGTATGGAGATTCCTCAAAAAGCTAGGATTGGAGATCCCATTAAGCCAGCTATCCCCCCTCCTAAGTATTTTTCCAAAAGAATTGAAATCATCATAACACAATGATATGTGTGCAAGCATGTTTTATAGTAGTGGAATTTGTCATAGCAACCCAAGTATCCATCACCTGAAGAATGGATAAAAAAGATGTGCTATTTTTTTAATTCAATGGAGTGTTACTCAATTATAATAAAGATAAATACGTGGATTTTGTAGATAAATGGGTATAACTACAGACTATATTGGTTAGTGAAATAAATCAGACTCACGGATGCAAATTATATTGTCTCACTAGTGTGATAACCTGAAAGAGTAAATTAAATTTGAAGGTACAATACATACTGTGAAAGGGATAAAATTTGTTCACTGAGAAGTAAACACTGGGATGATGAAAAGAACAAAAGAAAGAAGGGATGGTTAGCCTAATAGCTCAGCGGATTAAAGCACCTGTTTAGGCAGACGTAGGGGCCAGGGTTCGATCCCCCGTGTGCCAAGCTGGCCCTGCTCCCGGGCCATGCTGAGATGACAACTGAGACTGGGTGTGGTGATGCGAGCCTGGAATCCCAGCTCTTCGGGAGGCTGAAAGCAGGCCAATCACTAGGAGTCTGATTTACCTAGTGAGACCCTGTACACCCTGTAGACCCTTACTAAAATGAAAAAAGAAGGAAAAAGTTATATTTATGTACATATGCAGGATAGTTTGTATAATTGTACTCCCAATCTCTGCTGATCTTTTGATAAGAGCTGTTAATGCTTAATATTTTTTCCTTTTTATTCTTGTTTTTTATTTTATTATTTATTATTATTATTATTATTTTGTAGAACTGGGGATTGAACTCAGGCCCTTGCCTTGCCTGGCAAGCACTCATTTACTGAGCCATCTTCCGAGCCCCTATTCTTCTTCTTCTTTTTTTTTTCTATTTTTGGGAAGGGTCTACAGGGTGCTCAGGTTCTCAGTACTAGATGGGCCTGACAATGATCCATCTGTTAACAGCCTCCTAAGAGCTGAGATTACCAGCACGCAGCACCACACCCAGTCTCAATTGCATCTCGGGATGCTCCGGGGTGTGGCTGGCAGGGCAGGCCAGAGGGATGGGACCCCTGGCCCCTGAGCCTGTTTGCAGTCACTTTAAACCACTGACATATTTGACCGGCCCCTATTCTTGTTTTTTAAATTTTTCATTTCTTATATTTTTATTGTTTTGTTTTAACTAATTTTTTCATGTTTACATATGATAATCTAAACAACTAATTTGAAGTTAACACCATGCAGTACAGCAACTATGTTGAATTCCTATTACTTTCTTCAGTGAAATTCTGTATCATTTCTAATATTTGTTTTTGTTTGTTTGTTGTACTATTTTGCATTATTATTATTATTATTATTATTATTATTATTATTATTATTATTATTATTGTTTTTGGTGGAACTGGGGATTGTACTCAGGCCCTTGCGCTTGCCAGGAAGGTGCTTATTCTACTGAGTCATCTCCCTGGCCCCATTACTTTGTATTCTTTAAAAAATAAATAACAGGACAAAGGCGAATGCAACCTAGACTAGGATAATGGACAGCAGTGTCAGGTCATCCTGCGTGGAGCTGATCACCGCAGGGCTGGGTACCCAGAAATTGTGGGTGGACATGAGTTCTCCAACTCCTTAGGGACGAATGTGGCTAGGGGATAGGAATGATGTATGTAAAGTGTTTGCTGCAGTCAAGCACAATTGGAAAAGTTATTTGAGTTCTAGATTTGGTTACCTGTTTCCTAGATGGCACTGCTCAAAATTCTGCGGGAGTATCGAAGTTCAGTACACTGAAGATTCATGTGGCATCACCATTACTTGTAGTTGATATCACTGGCTGTCATCACCATCATGTATTCTTATTAAAATAATACAGTCGGCCGGTGTGGTGGAGCATGCCTGTAGACCCAGAACTTGAAAGGCTGACACAGGAAGATCACTGCAATTTCTAGGGAGAGTTCAAGGCCAGCCTGGACTACACAGTGAGACCTTATCTCGAAAATCCCAAAAAGAAATGAATCAGTTAATTAAATAATACATGTGCTTGCATTAACATATTTTCGGTAGGAAGATAATTGTTTTACAGGTTGTAATTTTTACATTATCTGCAGCCTATAAGAAATGAAAACTTATCTCTGCAAACAAATGGGTAGAGACATAGGTGCAAATATTGAGTGCAAATTTTATAATAGAGATGAGCATTAAGTGGACATAAGTACTATGCTGGTGAACATATTTGGATATCTTGTGGGAAAAAAAATCTATTGACCTGTGTTACTACTCACAAATAAACCAATCAATGGGACAAATTCCCACCATAGTTTGTGAACCAGAATTCAATACTGAAGCTCTGATGTTTTAGCTTATATTAATGAAGAGGGATACTGTGGCCAAAAGTACCCCATAAAGATCATAATCAACAACAATGGCTAGGAATGAAAATGTTTCCACTCTCAGTCATCTGAATGAAACAGCCTTTGACTTTTTTGCATTAGAAGAATGCGGATCTGTTTTAATAACTCAGTTTACTTTGCCAGAGGGCAACTCTTGCATTTCATTGAAAGGAATAAAGTTCTTGAGTATTTGTAAATACATCTGCATTTTATTAATCCAGGGATTGAACTCAGATCCTTGCACTTGCCAGGGAGGTGCGTAGCTGCTGAGCTATCTTCCCAGTTGTAAAGATACTAATAAGGCAAAATTCATCAGTGTTACTTTGATTCAGCATTAAATAGCTGATCAACCTTTTTATGGCAATTACCTTAAAGTACATTAATATCATTCAAAGGCATTTTCATAGCTAACTCAAGCATAATCTTAAACAATGACAGTACATATAATATATCAATGCTAGTCTATTTATGATAAACAGTATTTACATTTGCTTAGTGATATATATATATATATATATATATATATATATATATATCACTGTTACTGTTTATAGCTGAGTAGTACTCCGTAGTACTCCATTGTATATATATATATATATATATATAGTAATGATCACTGTGGAGCCCCTTTTCTTCTGCTACAATATTTGTTTCTCTTTATCTATTACCTAGGCTGTGGCACTCTGGACGTGCAATAGAAATTAGAGTAAAATATGGTAGAGCTCTTGCCAGGAGGCCCTGGGTTAAAATTCCTAGTTCCAGGATAAAGAAGCTGAAAACATACAAAGGCAGGTTGTCTTTGGCATTGATAAAAGTTCCATTGTTTTAGGTTGATATAATCATTTAGGGCTGGGGAGATGGCTCAGCAAAATAAGTGCTTTCCTGGCAAGTACAAGGGCCTGAGTTCAAATCCCTGGTTCTGACAAAAAAAAAGTCATTCATCCATCCAAATGTCTGCCTAGTATTCCACTGTATGATCATATCATTGCTGAGTATGTTGGTGGTTTTCATGTATTCACTGTTAGAAATATTGTAAGAAATATTCTTCCAGGTATGTATTCAATGTGCATGGGTTTCTTGAGAATATAGTTTAAGAAGCAAAATTACTGTATTAACAAATTGATACTGATTTACTAGATATTAACAAGTTGTTCTCTAAACTGTTTTCACTTTAACTTGTTTATTATGATATTTATTATGATTAAGATACGTATGACTTCTTTCATAGTGGGTATTTGCTACTTATACAGGACACTTCTGAATTCCCTTCCTCATATTCCGCTGATCTTCACCTCCTTCCCTTTCTATTTACAAAAGATCAGCCTTCTGGTCTCCTGTGGCATAGCACTCATTTTGTTCTTTATTTATATTGTACATTTCTTACAGGAGAGAAATCATGTGGTGTTTAATCTTGTATATCTCCTTTATTTCACTCAACATATTGTTTTCTTTTGTTTTTTTCCAGAACCAGGGATTGAACTCAGGCCCTTGCACTTGCCAGGGAAGCATTTATTCCACTGAGCCATCTTCCTGGCCTAACATTTCATTTTCAATGGTGCAAATCTGTTACTGTTTATAGCTGAGTAGTACTCCATTGTATATAAATAGCTGATTTTCTGCCTCCATCCTCTGTTGTTGTACACATGGTCTGTTTCCAAGATTTAGCTCTTATCAATTATGCTACTATAAATGCGGAATGCATGCATTGCTATAACATGATGTCTTAAACTTTCAGAAAGATACACAGAAGAGGGCCAGTGAGACAGCTCAGTGGACTAAGTGCCTGCTTTGGCAAGTGCAAGGATCAGGGTTCAATTTCCATTCTTGCATGTCATGCTGGCGCCATCCCTGGAACACACTGCTCCAGTGGCCAAGTCCAAGTGTGACGGTGGCACATACCTGCAATCTGCATGCTGGGGGGGCTGAAAACAGAGGGTCACCACAAGTCCAAGCTGCACAGTGAGACCTTGTACTAAATACATAAACAAAAAAATAGCTAGCACAAAAACAGCTGAGTCAAATGGAATACCTACATTTAGGTTTTTTGAGGAATATATATTCTAATTTTCACTGTTTTACTAGCTTCCATTGCCACCAACAATAGGGACTGCATTTTCTTGCCAGTCTCCCCCCTTATTTTTTTGCTGCTATTTTATTTCTTGATGTTTTCCCTTCTGCTAAAATAACATGCTACTTCAGTGTTGTTTTCATTTGCAATGTTTAAATGCCAGAGATGTTGAACATTTTGTCATGTGTTTATTACTCACTTGTATTTCTACTGTTGTGAATTTTCTAGCACTTCAGTTGATTGTTCTTTTTTTCTGACAATGCTTTTATTTGGTCTTTTATTTTGTAGGTCTAAGTTTTTAGTTCTTTCTATCATTTATGTATTAGTTTTCTTTAAAAAAAAATAGCTAATGTCACCAGAGTTCTGCTGTGTTATGGCCGCCTTTCTCATGGTCACGGAAGGCAGACCCTAAGCATGGTAAGGACTTGGTGAACACTGCCTCACCCCAAGCCCCACCATCACTGGAGCCCTGCTGAGCTGCAGACTGCCCCTACTACAGGCTCGGAAGCCTTGGCTCGTCTTACTCTGTGTACCTCCACCATTAAGAGAGCCTTTCAGAGCTTCAGCCTGCTCTGAACTTCCATGGAGCATCATGAGCTGGTATTGAAACCCTCTCTGACCATGGTGGAAGTCACACTTAACCACCAAGAGTAGGAGGTTTGGTGAGCTTACTCTGCTGCTTCAGTGCTGTGGAAGCCTTTCTGATCTGTACCCTAACAACCTATCTTCATGCTGAGTCTGGGTGAAAATTGGGAGCTTCAAAAATGTCAAAATGAAGGCAAAACACCAGGTGTGGTAGTGCATGCCTGTAATCCCAGAACTGGGGAGGCAGAGAGAGGAGAATCACTATCAATCTGAACTGCATAGCAAGGCCCTGGATCAAAAACAAAACAAACAAGGAAACAGAAGACAAGAAGCCAGTCTTAGGCCTCCAGCTCACCCAGAACAAGTTCAGGACACAAGAACATAGAATAACTTAGAAGTCACATGTCTGGAATTTCTGAAATGATAACAACTAAAGTAAAGTAAAGATACAACTCCATTAGGCTATAGAGAAAATCAGGTTATAGATAACCTCTCAGTGGAAAGAGAAATGACAACAATCATGAAAGAATTGTTCATCACACGTAAAGAAGACATATATAAAACAATATAGGAGAATACAGGGATGATGGGAACACTGAATAAATAATACAAGAATGAACCAGAATGCATGAAACAAATTCAAGCAAATATCCAAGGAATTAAAAATTTCATTGAAAGCTGACAAAACTGCTTGAATGAAACAGAAGATAGACTTTGAGACCTTGAAGACATCATTGCAGCAAGTGAATGCAAAAGGAAAATTCTCTTAAAAATAACAAGGAACCAGGACATAAGAACTCAGACTCAGCAAGGTGACAAAAAGAAAAACAATATAAGACCAATAGGTGTCAACAAAATAGCAAGAGTCCACACAAATGACATGAAAAGATTATTTGCAGAAGTAGTAGCAGAAAATTTCCTAAGCATGGGAAAAGGATCTGCTATAGAGTAAGTGAGGCATATAGAATTTCAATTAGGCATAATCAAAATAAATCTACACCTAGACCCAAAATATTCAAGATTCCAAAAATTCAGGAAAAGAACAGAATATCAAACACTGTTAGAAAGGTCTAGGGAGATAGCTCAGCAGCTCAAGTGTTTTCCTGGCAAGCACAAGGTCCTGAGTTCAATCCTCAGCACCAAAAATGAAAAATAAAAGTTGTTAGGAAAAATAAACAGATAACCTTTAATGGAAAGCCCATCAGAATGACAGCAGATTTTTTTTAACAGAAACCATCAAGTAAAGAAGATCTTGGACCCTGAAAGAAAACAACTTCCAACCCAAATTGATATACCACTTCAAACTATCATATTTAATGGAGAGCTAAGATACTTCCATGATAAAAAAGAACTGAAGAAATTCATAACCACCAAACCAACACTACAAAGAGTACTAATAAATATTCTAGAAAGAAAGAGACCAAAATCAAAACAACTTCAATAAAATCAAGAGAAAGAAACCACCAAGCAGAGCAAACAATTAAACTGAAGGGCAAGATAGGAAACATACAGGAGGAAAATAGCATGACAAAGATAAGCCAATACTTATCAGTTATTGCCATCAGTGTAAGTGGCCTCAAATCACCAATCAAAAGAAGCAGGCTAGCAGAGTGGATCAAGAAACAAAATCCAACAATATATTATATAATGGGTCAGGGAGATGGCTCAGTACAATAAGCACTTCCCTAGCAACCGCTTTTCAGTCTATCAGTTTTTTATATAATACACTACAAACAGTACTGAAAAACGTCCTAGAAAGAGACCAAAATCAAAACAACTTGAAGAAAAACAAGAGAAAGAAACTGCCACCAGGTGTGGTAGTACATACCTGTAATCCCAGAACTGGGGAGGCTGAAAGAAGAGGATCACTATGAGTCTGAACTGTATAGCAAGACCCTGGATCAAAAACAAAACAAACAAGGAAACAGAAGACAAAAAGCCAATCTTAGGTCATCCCTTGCAGTAAAGGACAATCAAAGGATAGACTGAGCATCAAAGGATAAAAAACAAAATTCAATATATCAGGATCCCAGAAAAAAACAGTGGCAGCTATTCTGGTTGCTGACAATGTGAACTTCAAGCCAATGTCACTACACACATACTTATTTAGAGGATACTGCAAGAGGAAGAGAGAGAAACACACACACACACACACACACACATATGTACACATTCAACTATATAAAACAAATTTTAACATGTAAATAATCAAATGAACAGTAACACAGTTGTAATGGGGGACTTTAACATTCCACCATCTAAAGAGATAGATCAATTAGGAAAAAGTCAGCAAAGAAATAACAGAAGTAAAACCAACTTGTGAAGAAGTGGACTTAGTAGGCCTCGCAGGATGTTCCACCCAGAAACATCAGAATGCACAATCTTCTCAGCTGCACATGGGACACTCTCCACATTAGACCATATACTAGTACACACAGCATATTTAAGTAAATGCAGAGTGTCCCAAATTATCTCATGCATATTATCTGGCTATAGTGCAATGATACTGGAAATTATTGACTAAAGAAACTGCAAAATCTCCATAAGCACATGGAAATTAAATAAGACCTTCCTGAACAATCAATGAGTCACATATAAAAGTAAATAAGAAATTGAACAATACATATAATGAAAGGAAAATACAGATACAGCTGCTATGGTTTGAGTTTAGATGTCCCCCGTAAAGCTTCACAGACATGGGGTGGGCTTCTGGAGTTTGTCATTGATTCATGGTCCAATGGTGAGATTATGGGTGCAAGTGCTACCCCATCCTGGGACAGGCAGCCTGCCTACAACTAAGGAAGAGAGGGAAGTTGGCTCTCTGCCACTGCTCCCCTTTTGCTCTTTCTGTTTTGCTGTTTTCTGCCACAGTGAAGTGCTGCTCTCAGCTGTTTGCCACCCCACCTTGGAGCCAGCAAGTACGGATTGAAACCTCCACAAATTGTGAGCTAAGCCCTTCCTTCCTTCAACTTAGACATCACTATCTTTTGCCAGCAAAGAGAGAAAAGTAATGGACACAACTTACGGGAATCTGTGGGAATGCAGTGAAAGTGGTCTTAAGAGGGAAAATATTCATACCAGGGAAACAGAATGAGCCCACATAAACAATCTTATCCTGCATCTAGAAAAGGAAGAGCAAGTGAAGCCCAAAGAAGACAGGAAATTATAAAGAACAGAACAGATATAAATGCAATGGAGATGAAGAAGGCAAAACATTGAATTAATGAGGCAAAGAGTTGATTCTTTGAAAGAATAAAA
>PVKA01042354.1:0-17446 GCA_004027165.1 Ctenomys sociabilis | reverse complement strand
TGTCTGATTGCTTATTAGTTAGGATTTTTTCAAAGTTTGTGGGTTGTCTTTTCACTCTGTTGACAATTTCTTTTGACATGCAGAAGCTCTTTAGGAAAAGTTGATCCCATTTGTTGATTCTTTCAAGAGCTTCCCGTGCGAATATATGTTTGTTCATGAACTCTTTACCTACCCCTATGTCTTCAAGAGTTCCTCCTATTTTCTCTTCCAGGAGATTGAGTGTTTCTGTTTTAACGTTTAGATCTGCAAATAGATCTATTATTGATATCATTTGAATTCCTTTATTTGTATTGTGTTGTTTCATATTAAATGTTGTTATTTCCTATAATCCTGTGAGACTAGGAATCTCTAAGATCTGGCCTATCGCTGTTCTACCTGTTTTATTTTCTGGATCAGTCACCCTGTGTATTTAGTGACCTGAGAAATCTGGAGTCCCAGGATTGGACAAAGCCTTGAGGCTCTGAAAGAATTTCTAAGTATTCATAAAAGCAATTTTTTATTTGTATTGGCCTAGATAAAGATAGATATAGATATGGAAATGATTGTACAGTAAATATCTAAATATGAAATTACAAAGCTCATAAGATTTTGCTTTTTTAATATAACTTCTAGATCTCTGATGGGTAGGACTATAGGCTAAATGTCACTCTCTCAGTTCAGTTGTTTAATAGACATTTTAGTGTTTCTGACAAGGATTATGTTTTCATTTTGGTTATTCTTTGACTTCTTTTTTAAGTTTCAAGATAGTCATTTGTCTTGCACTTACATACTATGATCATATTTCCTTTGTGAGGGCAGTGATTCTGACAGGATGTGTATTTTTCATTCTACAGTATATAAATTTATGCGTATTTGAGAGGAAAGAAGTATCATGTGTTGTCATTTTGATAGGTAAACCTTTGTGAAGAGTCAAGCTTTTGAGCCCAGACTGGCTTATTATTTACCAAGATTCTAGCAAAGAAAAAGATGAAAAACCAAAGCAAAATAAGCATTCTTTAAGGTAAATTGCAATTTACTCCTAAAATCAATCATTTGTAATCAAAATACAGTTAATTATTGAGTAACTCAAATAAACGCCATCTGAAACCCTTACAGAGAAAATATTTATGAGACATATAATAGGCTGCTTTGTTTCCAACATTTCTCATGCCCTATACAGTCATAAACATGGACTTTGATTTTATATCTTCCCTGGGAGCTACTTGTCACTCATCAATTAACTGGTCTTGTGGTCTTTCCCCCACCAATCTCAATAACTACAGGGACTGTCTCTATTGTTTTGTGATTCCTTCTCAAAGCTTTCTGGTTTTTATGCTGAAGGTTAGTTTTTCCTTTTATTTTCTGCAAACACCTCCTGAAGAAACAAGTGAACTGGGTAGATGAGAAATGAAAGACACAAATATTTCCTAAACTTTCCTCTATTCCAATGACTAGTTTTACCAGATTATTTGAAGTCTTTGCTCATTTTTCTTACAGAGGCCTGAAAATAGTCCAAGTTGCTCTGGATTAGAACGACTCCCCTTTAGAGTCCTCCATGACTGCTTGCTGGTGCGTGCATACAATCGTTTCTGAGGTCTCACTGTCTTCTTTATCTTCTGGTGTTATCACACACAAGTCTTTATTTAGACACTACCACAGCTGACAAAAAGCAGAGAGGCTTTGCAGACAGCCAAGATTTTCTAGATCTCTAAACTTGATTGAAAATAGAAAACTTTTTTTTTCTTATTCCTCTTGTGTGTACTTTTTATTTTCTCTTTCTTCTTCAGCAATTTATGAGGTTTTAGAAAACTTTCTCTGTCCACTTTCCTAGATTATTTTTTTCGTTTTCCATTTCTTTTTGTTACTTCTTGTGCTTCTGTTTTAAATTTGTATTGGTACTGGGAATGTCCCTTTTCTCTTTTAATTGGTCGGTAATTTTTTTATTAATTTTAATGAAAAAGAAATAGCGATGAGACAGTTTCAAAACAGGTTAGTAGGACAGTTACAATAATTAACACATTGTTCATAGTGTTTATTCAGAGGACAAGATGCAGACATGATATCTTGTCTAAAACTACTAGTACAAATCTTCTCACTGAACTACAAGAAAGTAGCTTTATGTGTATCATAACTGTCTTATAATACACATATATTTCATATATTTTATCACTACAAAATAGTCCTTTATTTATATTCCCCCTTTTTGTTTCGTTTTCTCAGAGATCGGTATTCCATTGCCATTTAAATATTGTATGTGCATGCATTAGCAAAATATTACAATATAGTCCAGTAGTCCATAATACTCATGGGTCATTCCCAGAACTAGAAATATCAGAAGTTTTCAACTTGAGCCTTTTACAGCTCAGCATATTAATATGGCTTTGCTTTTTATACCTTGTGTTTATACTTCTCTGCTGGATGGCTAAAACCAACATAAAACAAGACCTATATTTATAGATTCATGTATACTGAACCATCCTCGCATCCCTGGGATGAATCCTACCTGATTATGGTATATAATCTTCTTGATGATTTGCTGTATTCTATTTGCTAGGATTTTGTTGAAGACTTTTGCATCTACATTCATGAAGGAGATTAGCTTGTAGTTCTCTTTTTAATTTGTATCTTTCCCTGATTTTCATATCAGTATATTATTTGCCTTCAGGGACTCTTTTGTGAGGATTGCTTCCTTTTCACATGTCTGGCCAGGGGAGACAAGTGATGATGTGACACCTGGCCCCCCAGAGCCCTCCCCCACAAAAGGGGTAGAGGCAGGAGGGCCTGTGCTGCACCACACCATACTGTGCTGTGCCCTGGCCCCCAAAGCAATATCTATATAACAAGAAACACAACTTTTGTATCTGACAAGGTTATTCAAATCCCCTTAGGATTTACCCTGGAACTATGTAGCAGTTTGTAGATATTTTGTCAGTGTCAGCCATGTGGATGAGTCAAGGCCATTGCTTGATCAATTTGCTCTCTGTGAAAGACTGAGAGAATGTTTTCTTTCTAGGTGACTTTCATTAGGCATGCTATACATCATCGATCACATTCTTCTGTGGCCCCGTAAGCTCCTTGGTACAACACTGAGTTATAAGATGTTACAGTACAGGTTCTCTTATATTTACTGTCCCTTTTCTTAATTCTTTTTTCCTATTCTCCTTTCTAATTTTTCCCTTAATTTTTTTTCCTGTGGTTGTTTCTCTCCTTATTTTTCTTTAATAGTTTATTTCTCAATTTGTTCTGTTACCTTTACCTATTTCTAAAAATATAAACTTTAATCCCCTTAGTATCCCTTTCCCCACTTCTTTCTTTCTTTTCTTTTCTCTACTTAGTTCAGAGTCTGTAGGGTCCATAGAAACTCAAATAGCCACAACCAAAGGAGGAATTCTCAGTGCTACATGATAAACTATTTAAATTTGATCACAGGGACAGAATTGTAAAAGGTATTAGAGAAAACCAGTAAATTACATCTAAATGTACATCTGGTAGATTACAGAAGACTTCTCAACACAAATCTTAAGAAGCATGATAGCTTGTAGTGAGGTGTTTCAAGCCTTAAAAGATACAAACTTAAAATTCTCATTTACAAATCTTGCAAAATTTCCTCCAAAATTGATGGAAAAACTAGGTATTTCCATGACAAAGAGCACGTTAAGAAATTCATGACTCCAAATCAGCATCACATATATTCTCAAGGATATCCTAGAAAGAGATAATAAGGTCAACAGTGCCAATTAGCCAAATAGAATGAAAGCATCTGGCAAGAAGATAAGATAAGCAGAAAGAAACATATTAAAAAATTAACAGAAAAATTAATTCAGTGACAGGAATAAGTCAATAACTAACTTAGAACAAATTCTAAATAGGAGTTATCTCAATTACCAAATACACATCAGGAAAAAAAATAAACAAAACAGGTTGGGAGAATGGAACATGAAAGAATTCCAAAAATATACAGTACACAACAAGCGTGGAACTAAACAAGAAATTCACAGAGTAGAAAAATCAAAGGATGTGCAATAATTTTCTATGCAATATAAATGCAGAACAAAACAAGAGTAAGTACCTGCTTTTAGAGAGGCGTCACTATATACATTGGTTAAAGGAGTAATCCAATAGAAACAGATAAGAATTATATATGCACCAACAACCTGCATAGAGAAATAGTAATTGTCATGAAAATGCAGATGGACATCAACAAAACTGGAATGTGTGTCTTCAATATCTCATTCTCACAAAAAACTGTTCAAAAAAAGAAAAATATTAACAAAAATATCTGAGTTGAACTAAACCTTTAAAGAAATGCTTTCATAGACATCTACAGTGTTGCATCCAACAACAAAATATACACATTCTTCTCAGTAGCAGAATGAAATTTCTTCAAGGTAGACTAGAAATTAGCACATAAAGCATAAGATGAACCTTTCAGAGCTCTGGATGTTAAAAACAGCTCCTTCATCATACATTGCACACTCATAGAGCATAATTAAGTCAATCCAAAGTAAGGAGAACTATCACATTCTTGTTATTGTATCATAAGGCAGTGAAACTAGAAATGAATGACAAAAGGAAGCAGAGAAACCATGAAAACACATAAAAATTGAACAATACCATCTTGAAAAATCAATGGACCACATAAAAATTCATAGAAGAATTTAGGCTGCTCCTAGAATCAAATAATAATGCCAATTCAACATATGAAAATCTATATGGCACAATGAAAGCAATACTAATAGGTAGCTTTATAGTGGTGAGTGCTCACATCAAAAAGAGAAAAAGTTAATATAAATAACATAAGAATACACCTCCTCATACTAACTTTAGATTTCAATAATTTCTAAGGAAATCAAGAATTATTGAAATCTAAAGTTAATATGAGGGAGGAAAGTATAAAGATCACATCAAAAAAAATAAAATTGAGTCTAAGAAAAGAAACAAAAATAAATGAATTAAAGAGCTGTTTTTTTAAAGAATAAGAACATTAGACATATGAATCTCCCATCTTATAAAAAAGAGAAGACTTAAATGCGTGTTATTTGAAATGCAAAAAGTGTAATCACATTGTCGTCTGACCAAATCCAGAAGCTCTTTGTAACTACATTGGGAATGTGTACACTAATAAAATAGAAGATTCAGAAGAAGCAGATTTCTAGATGTATATAAACAACCAAACTTAAAACAATGATAAAAAAATTCCTAAATAATTAATTATCAGTCAAAAAAAATTGAAGGAATATTTATAAAACAAAACTACCTTTAATGAAATCTCAAATCACTTTGTAAATTTGGCAAGAATGTTAAGAAAGATCTAATGTCAAAACCCCTCAAACTATTTAATAAAATAGAATGGAAACTATTACCAAAGTCTATCATGAAAGCAATCATTACTCTGATTCCAATACCAGAAAAGAACATAACCAAAAAGACGACTATATGCTAGTGTTTTTCATGAACACAGATGCAAAAGTCTTCAATGAAATAATAGCAAACAGGATGTAATACTATTCTGCAATAAAAAGGATAAATGTGAGTCATTTCCAGGAAAATAAACAGAACTTGAGACCATAATGTTAAGTGAAGTAACTTTAATGCACAAAACTAAGTATTGCATGGTGTCTCATATAAAAATTTCAATGTACATAAAATATAAAATAAATGACAGGTAATAGGAAACAAGAGAAATAAAAGATGATTTAATCAAGCATGGAGAATGTATCTGAAAGTGCACACTGTGGAGACAGTGTAAGTGTCTATCATGTTTTATATAATGTTTGGTCTATTCTCCTGGTTGGCAAAACTATGTGTATAGCAATCAACTTTGTAAGTTCTTATAGGATATATAAATGAATCTGATCCTGGAAAAGTAAAATAAGGATGAATAGGTGGGGGGGAAGAGAATTGAAACATGTCAGGCACATGTACCAACTATCCATAGTGAATTGGAACATGTACTACAAACATGTATAGTAGTACCTTGTTTCATGAACTTAATCTATTCCACAGTTCTGGAGAAGATGCCCATGGTCATACTCATATTCATGTGAGAAAAATGGCTATGGTCACGTCTGTCAGTCAATACAGAATTTATAAACAAATAAAATTTTTTTTGCCAGTGTCTTTGATATAAGAGCCAACTTGTTTGCAAAAAAAAGAATTTATAAACCAAGGTAATACTGTGCTAACAAAACTTTAAAAAAAGAATTCAATAAATCATGAAAATATTAAAAATAAGCATAACAGATCTTAATATATTGAAATCTATCTATGATAAGCCATGGGGCATCCTATTATATGGGGAGAAGTTGAAAGCTTTCTCGTTAAAATCATGAATAAGACAAATTTGTCTACTGTAACAAGCCCTGTGCAATAAAATTCTCAAAACATTAGCCGCAGCAATAAGGCAAGTAACATAAACACAAAAAGAAATAGTTAAATCACTATTATTTTAGAAGAAATGATTCATTATTAAGGAAAACCTCAAAAAGTGCATGAAAAGACTTCAAGAATTTTTTTAAATCATTTATTTATTTGTTTGTTTGTTTGTTTATTTGTTTGGTACAGTGTCTCACTATGCAGTTCAGACTCAGTTCTGGCATTATATGCATGTACCATCATGCTTGGTTTTGGTGGCTGACATGGCACACCCAATGTTCTGGGGCTTGCATGGCATGAAGTACTGGGGATCAAACCCTTGCCAGGCAGGTGCTTAGATCACTGATCTCTTTTTCTAGCCCAGGAATACTAGAATTAAGAAAAAAAATTCAATATTGTATTAGGATACAAAATCAAATTTCAAAAGTAAAATGTTTCTGTATACCAATCATGACTTAAGAAAAACCTTAAGAAACAATAATTTTCACAATAGCACAAAGAAAAATACTCTAAATTTCACCCAACCATAGACATGAAAGACATCTACAGTGCAAATTGCAGCACTCTGAGAAGGAGGTTGAAGAGGATATTAGAAAATGCATATGTCTATTGTTCCTAGATAGGCCGACCCAATTTAGTGAAAATTATCACACTTCCAAAACTGTTAGAAACTTTAATGCAATTTGAATCAAAAGACCATGAACATTCCTCACAGAACTAGCGAAAACAATGCTAAAATCTAACAAAGAGCCAGCAGAGACCTAGAATAGGAAAAGCAATTCTGGGCACCAAGAGCAAGGCAGGAGTCATCACAGTCCTAGACTTCATGGTATATTACAACAATAATAAAAACAACATGGTTCTCACAAAAACAAACGGATTGTGGATCAGTGGAACAGACCAGATGCAGAAATAGCTCCATGCACACTCAACTAGCTTATCTTTGTCAATGGTGCCAAATATACTGGATGAAGACAGCCGTCTTAATACATGGCCTGGGAAAATTGACTATACAGCTGAGGAATGTAGCTAGACCCATCTTTCTTAGCGTGTACTGACTTAAAGTCAAAATAGATCAAAGATCAAAATATTATAAAGAAACACCCAGTGTATAGGAAGACTGATACGGTCTAACTCATAAAGACATAGTTACAGGCAAGGACTTTCTGAACAAAACCCCAGTTGTATAAAAGATAATACAAAAAATAAATAATGAGATCACTTAAAATTTAAAGGCTCTTGTAGAACAAAGGAAACCAATACTGAAGTCAAGAAACAACCTACAGAATGGGGGAAATCTACTTATTGGTTCTCTGTGATTTGCAAATAAAAGTCAATTATGTAATCTAATTAAATTTACTGACATTCTATTTTTGACAGTTTTAATGGTCAGAAGAACCTTGAGGAATTGTTACCTATTGCGTGTTTCCCAGCACCTAATTTGAGACTGGGTCTATTCATTTATCAGATTCTTCCCTTGATTTTGGTGTTGATTTTAGAAACTCGATGCATTTTTATACTTGCAACCATAAACATCTCAATTCAGACTCAATATTAATGCTCCGTTCTAGGAAAGAAAAACACTCCCTGTTCTGTAGCTATTTCTTACACAAAACAACAGCTTAACTTCTACATTTTGGCCATCCAAAGCATTTAGGAAGTTAAAAGTGCTAAACTAGCTTTTCTTTCATTGTTTTTCACTTTAGAGCAGTAGGTCAATGTAGGGTAAGATGTGGCATGAATCTTATACCAACCTGTTACTATTGCTCTGAAGTTTGCATTATTTCAAATGTGCCCTTCCTGTCATAGGATATAGACTGTTCTCCAATACCATGTTTAATCATCACAGCCAGAAATTAATGAAGTCTTGGGAAAGAATCTCTCCTGTAACCATTCGCTCAAGATTTTTGATGGAGAAACGAAGTCAGAAAGCAAGAGAATTGACACTGTGAAAGAAGATCCACTCTTTATTAAAGCCTCATGAAATCAGTATAGTTTTTCATTATCACTTTTATCAGGTTAGCTATACAAGCCAAACAATTTATAACATGAATAATTCTTCAAAAACATAATTCCACTAGTCATGTGTGAGTCCCTCATATGCCTCTACCACAGTTTAATTAACCTTTTTTCAGTTGGAGAGACATTAGCAATTTTCAGTCTACAAGGGTTAGTAAGATGCATTTTGCTGCCTTTTTAGTTCTTTTGGCTGGTTTCTTATTAGTGGATTTGTTAGGTCAAAATGTGTCACTAATTTAAAGGCTAGTTTTAGCTCTATAGCAACCATTGATGCCCCTTTTCTCTGAACCACTTGTACATATAGCAATTACCAAAGAGAAACTGGCCTTATTTTCCCCAAGTCATTAATTTTTGTTTCTGAGCTTAATGGCTAAACAGAAAATTAAAAAAGAAGAGACAAAGCTTTGTATTTCATTGAATTCTTCAAAATATTTTTTCTATTGCGTACAAATGGGAATAGTATTCTTGACTTTTCAGAAAATAATTATTTCAAAGCACAAATAGTGCTCTTCTAAACAGAGGAATTATAAAATTTTTACAGTGTAGCTCATTTGAATTTAATCCTTTAACCTTCTAAGTTTGATATCCTTGTTTCTTCAATTATTGGATTTGCATATCATAATGATCCTAGACAAGTTTAAACTTCGTTTTATAACTACCTCTTCTCTGGCCTATGACCTTTTGTACTTGAATTAGTAGTATAGATCCAGTTAATCCTGCCTGCAGCCAAAACATAGAGCCTTTCTGAAACCCTAAGTTCTTTTCATTAACACTAAATGAGGTTCAAAATAGTATACAGTAGTGGAAACCTCATATTAACTGTAGTCGTTGGTTTAATAAGCAATAAAATATGAGATTACTTTTTAAATCAAAAATACTATACAAAGTAAAAACATAAAAAAGTAAGAGACATGAAGTTTTATCCCAGGTGAGCACTAAATTTAGAAATATTAGAATGTTGATTAGATGACCTGAGTATCAAATTTCTTACATAATATGGTTAGCATAAGTATATGTAAAATGTCCACATCCTAATTTTCTAATCTGGTGATTATGATAGCTTTTTTTTTTTTTTTTTTTTTTTTTTTTTTTTTTTTTTTGTCTGAGACAGGGTCTCACTGTGCAGTTCAGGCTGGCCTTAAGCTCACTTTGTAGCTCAGGCTGGTCTCGAACTCACAACAATTCTCCTACCTCAGCCTCCCTAGTGCTGGGATTACAGGCATGCGCCACCACGCCCGGCGATGATAGCTTTTGTGGTGACAATTTTAATGTGTAATAACATTGAATATCTTGAGAATATATTATCCTGGATTATCTATGGGGGTATACACAATTACAAATATTTTTAAATATCTAAGATAGTGGTAGAAAAGTCAGGTGGAGATAGCATTATGACAGTGGAAGAAGAGGCCATGAGCTAAGGGATGTTTTTATAAATTGGGAAATAGATTCTACCAATTTCTTAATTTTAATCAGTGAAGCCTATTTCATATGTTTGATTTATAGGGATTATTCAGTTTGATTTGTTTCAAACCTCTAAGTTTGTGGTAATTTCTGGTAGCAGCACTGGTAAATGAATACACCTGAAAGGTGATCAGATATATGACATAATTTGTAGGTCTCTCAGATGTAAATTTTATAAACACAATTTTATAACTCAACAATAGTAATTTGATATCTGTTAAAAATGTGACAATCATCTTAGAAATACATTCATCAAACAATAGTTGTAAATATTTGCAATAGTTGTAAATATCAAATTATTATGGAAAATAATGAAAAGTCAATAAAATGGCTTACTTTTTGGTTACTACTTGGCATGGATATTTGTAGCCCCCATTTTCTAGATGAAGATATTCAAACATAGGAAAGTTAAATGAATTCACAGCTTACAATGTTGAATGCAGTTTTGAAAACTCATCAATAAGACTTCAAATCCCAACCTTTAGAACACCTCCTTGTGCTGTCTTCTCAAATTTATATGACAATGTATTTGATAAGTAAGGTTTTTGTTAGAAACAAATACACTACTGGAAGACTTATTAGGATTCTTGCATCCACTTACCTAGATTCCTAAAATTTCCAAAGTCATAAATCGTATCTACCTTGTTTTGCACAGATTTTGGAGTCAATTGAGAAATGTGCCTAAGTGGCAGTTAGGAGTCACAATATCACCTGTAAAGCTGAAAAATCTGACTACCTACAATTCAAGTCACATTTGAACTTTTTGCACTAATTACTTGAATTGAACTGGAATTTTCTCCCAGTTGCAAAACCATAAGCCAGATATTGCTGTAAATTTCAGGAAATAGATGAGGCACTCCTCAAACCATAAGGAGAAGTAGGAAAGAAAAGGAAAAAGGGAAAGAAGTAAGCATGGTTATTATTATCAGAAAAGTATATTTCTGGTTTACTCTCAACTTTTTCTAGCAAAATGTTGTATTCATGAAGTCTGTTCTTCTACTTTAACATCTGGGTTTTACATTATTTGGCAATATTTTCACCCCAAATCTCTTTTACAGATAGGAGCTCTAATTACCTGATGAGACATATGAAATATCTTAGATGTTATCTTCTTTCTTGGACAATGAAGCAAATAATTCTTTACAAAACATAGAAGTTTTAATAACAATTATATTTTATGATACATAATATTTGTTATTTTGTATATTAAGATAAAGATAATTGAACTTCAGCCTAAAGTCATAAATTATTAGAGCACAGTTTTTTAAAATATCTCATGCTGTTACCATTCCTATATGAGAACTATAATTCTATTTGTCTCTGGATTCTGTAGAATTGTGAATTATAGAAAGAAAGTCATTATTGGTGGACAGAATGTATCAAATATGGGAGATTTATAAAACTGCTTTCAAACATATATTTCTAGATGTTACATTGATCAACTTTAATCTCTATTTCTAGAAAATGTAGAATATTTCTAAGATGTTGAAATGAATCAGGCCAAGGTAATACACGGTTATTTACTTAAAACACCAGGCAGTATCTACTGAGCTGTAATTTCAGATGAAACTGTATGAAAATTATTTTTCTCTGAAACAGAGATATTTGGTTACTGAGTTTTCTTACGTTTCAGAAAACCTGATATGGCCTGTCAGCATTATTTTCATTTATTATGAATTTACTCCAAACTTGCTACCCATAATAATTACACAGTTTATAAATTTTACTTTTATTTATTTGTTTCATTTCTCAACAGCAGCTCTTTTGTATTTTCCATCCCAGATTAATTTTATAGCTAAGGCTAATTTTAATCAATTTTCTCTATTAAGTGAGCTTTACTATGGGCATAAGGAACATTCAAATTCCTTTTTAGTTCTTCATATAAAGCCTTAAAATATTATTGAACCTAGAAATGCACAGAAAGTCAAAAAGCTAAATTCTTTTTCCTGTTAAAAATAGGAATATGACTGATTGTATTGTAATATAGAGAGAAACAATCTTCTAAGATTATACCCCAGATAATTTACATCTGTTCCATAGAAAATCACAGCAAAATAGTAATACAAAGCATTTATGAATATAAAGTAACTCTTTCTGTTAACAAATTATCTCAATAATTATTCTGCAAAAATTATAAGACAATATATTTGGTCAGTGTAGAATATTACACAAATGAGGGAAGAAAATAAAGAATTTAATTATTTAGTCAGTATTTCTACTGACATAGCGCATTAGACAAATTTGAATTTTCTGATATAACCCTTCTATGATAAACAAAAATAATAGAATGTATCTTTTTTATTATTCTATATTTCTGGATGAACTTGTTGGATTTGAATCCTCATTCTTGTATTTCACAAAACTGGAACTTGCAAACATTTTGTTTGTGGTTTTTTTCATCTCTTTACAAAAGTTTTATTTTTAAAAAGAGAAAATTATTTATTTTTGAAAAGTAATATATCTATATACACACTTTAGATTTTGGAAAGAGGCAAATTGTAATACAAACGCATAATCTGGTGATTTGTAATTCATCCATCTCTTTTACAGTGACATGTCTGTGAGTATAAATCCCACATCGGAAGATCTCCAAGCGAGTGACGAGCCTGACATAACCCAACCCAGCCTGTCCTGCAACTCCACAGAGCCCCTGTGCCAAAGCTCGCCAATCAAGTGAAAATTTTTGTGACTCTTCAGGACCCTGATCCATGTGAGCCCAGTTCAGTGAGTGCGTGGGAGAAACTTTGGCATCTCCCCATGCAGTGCCATCTGGAGCCTGCACCACCAAGACCTCCAAGTGCAATCCAATTTAGCCCAGCCTAAACTGCAACTACCCAGGGCACCTGCGCCCAAGCCGCCAAGTGATTGAGAACTTTTGTGACTCCTCTGACCCCTGATTCAGCCCAGCACAATCCAGTGAATGTGTGGGAGAGCTTTGGGGCGCAACAGTGCTCTATTGGCCAGGGGCACAACAGAGGGGAACCACAGGCTTAGAGTTCTGCCAGAAGGTCTTCAGCAAGAAACAGCTTAACACAGTAGCTAGATACAGGGCAGGTATAATGGAATAATCTCAAACTTAATCGATCAGCACCAAAATCTCATTATGTGCACAGATTGTAACTGCAGCAAAGCTCTACACCAGTGCTACACAAAATGACAAAGACAAGAAGAAAAATGCAATCTGAGGACTCCAGCTCAACAAGGATAAGTGCAGAGGACACAAGCTCTGCTGAAATGAATGAATTAACAGAGTCAGAAGCAAAGAAACCACAGCAGAAAGGTATAGAGGAACTCAGACCACAATTAATGCCTGCAATAAAAAAGAAACTTTTGAATACATAGTCTCTGAAGTAATGAATCAAATCCAGAAACATATGAAGGAAATCCAATGCCCACCAAAAACAAGTGCAAGAACACTATTTTACCTGAAACATACAAATTAACAGCACTGAAAGCAAGGAAACAACAGCTGAGAGGTAATGAGGAACTCAAAGCAGAAATAATTTTTGAAATAAAGAAAGAAATCTTGGAAATCATAGCATCTCAAGTACAGAATCAAATAGGAAAATATATGGAGGAAACCGAATGTGGAAAAACATCTGCAGTAAAAGAATTAATAGCTACCTTTAAGAAGACATGGATAAAAAAATAGAAATTAGAGCAACACAGGAAAGAAACAGATCACAAGAAACAGAGTTGAACAGATATAGAAGAACTGAAAATCTAAATCACAACTCTATGAAACCATTTGAGTGAAATGGAAGACAGAGTTTCAGATTTTAAAGGCAATGGTGCAGCTCGTAAAAAGGTAAGAAAGGATCTCTTAAAAACAACAAGATGAAAGAAAAAATAATCAGTCGCCTGCAAGACGAGGCCAGGATGAACAACATGAGATTAATTGGTACAAATAAGAAGAAAGGAGTCAATACAAATGACATAAAAAGAATTTGGGGAATAGTAATCGCAGAAAACTTCAGAAATATGAATAAACAATGCAAAATTCAGGTCACCGAAGTATACAGAACAAAAATAACTTCAACCCAAGTAAAAACACACTGAAACATACAATAATTAAGATCCCAGAAATCCAACACAAAAATAATGTACTGAAAGCTGCCAGAGAGAAGAAGTAGGTCACATTCAAAGGAAAACCCATGAGATTTACATCTGACCTCCATGCACCAATCATGAAGGGAAGGATAGCATGGAGCAGAGTTCTTCAAGTCCTACAGGAAAACAAATTCCAGCCCAGACTATTATACCCTGCAAAACTATCTTTCAAGTTTGATGGGGAAGTGAGATACTTCCACCACAAAGAACAACTAAAGAATTTCATGAAGACAAAGCAATCCCTCCACAGGCTGCTGAAAGGGGTTCTAGAAAGAGACCACAATGACCAGAACTACATGAATGAGAATGGAACGAAACCACTAAACAGGACAGACAATTAAACACAGGTTATAAAGGAGTAAACAGCACCGGGTAAATATGACAAACATAAGTCAGCACATTTCAATCACAAGCATCAATGTAAACAGACACAATTCTCCAATTAAGAGAAATATACTGGCACAGTGGATTAGGAAACAAAATTCAACAATATGCTATATACAAGAAATACACTTAACTCAAAAGGACATTCATAGGCTCAAAGTCAAAGGATGGAAAACAATACTACATGCCCCAGCACCTCAGAAAAAAGCAGGAGTAGCAATTCTGTTTTCAGACAGTCTCAACTTCAAACCAAGAATGATCAAATGACAGAAAGAAGGCCAGAATATATTGGTCAGCGGAAAAATTCAAGAGCAAGAAGTAACACTCATAAATATCGATACAGGAAACACAGGAGCCCCTAACTATGTAAGACAACTCTTAACAGACATGAAAAATTTAAGGTCTAAGAACACAATCTTAACAGGAGACCTTAACACACCCTTACCTCAAAAAGATAGATCAACCAGACAAAAAATTAGCAAGGAAGTAGCAGAACTGAACCAGAGTTTGGAACAAATGGACCCGGTGGACATATACAGAGTGTTCCACCCAACCACAGCTGAACACACATTTTTCTCAGCTCCACACGGGTCATTTTCCAAAATATACACCATACTAGTCCAGAGCACAGGTGTAAGTATATTCAAGAAAACAGAAATTATCCCATGCATATTATCTGAATACAGTGCAATAAAATTGGAACTAAGCGACAAAAGAAACCAGCAAAATCCGCTAAATTCATAGAAACTGTACAACACCCCACTCAGCAATCATGGGGTCATAGAACAAATTAGACAAGTAATACAATAATATATATATTTCAATGAAAATTTAACCACAATTTTCTGGAATTTATGGGATGCGATGAAAGCAGTTCTTAGAGGGAAAATAATAGCTATGAATTCACACATTAGGAAAACAGAAAGAAATCTAATAAAGACCCTAATATTGCACCTCCGACAACTAGAAAATGAAGAGCAAATCAAACCCAGAGCGCAAAGGTGGGAAGAAATGATAAAGATTAGAGCAGAAATTAATTCAATTGAGATGAAGAAAACAAATCAAAGAATCCACGGATCAAAAACTTCGTTCTTTTAAAGACTAAATAGCAGCCCAGAGATAGGCCAGAGACAGCACAGCTGACTCTGCCATCCTCCTGGATCCTGAACATGCCCGTCCAGACCAACGACCGGCCACAGACAGCACGGCCAACGCTGCTATCCTCCTCCATTCCACCCATGTCCGCCCAGCCCCAGAGACCTCCCGAGAGAGCGAGAACCACGCCAGCAGCCTACTCGATCCTGCCCATGCCACCCAGCCAGAGGCTGGCCTGAGAGAGCGGCTGACCCCAGCAGCCTCCTGGATCCCGCCCCAAGCTCTCACAGTGAGTGGGAATCGGCATGACTCACCAGGCTTACCTGATCAGTGAGAGTGTGGGGAGTCTGAGGGAGAGCCATTGGCTTCTTCCCACGCGCGCTACCCGGATCCCTGTCCCCAAGGCCTCCAGACCAGTGACTGGCCTGAAATCTAAGGACCCACTCACTAGCACCTCCCCGGATCCCCTGCCCTAAAGACTTCTGAAAAAGTGGCAATTTCCCTGATTCTCTGGGAATCAAAGTTCAGGGAGTGTAGAACTCCAGGCCCACTATGCCCGACAGACATTTCCCAGGGATTCCCTGACCCCCCCACTCCACGTGGCCCGGGGAGAGCTCGACGCACACCGTGCCAAAGAAACATTTCCAGGTGATTACCTGTCTCACCCCACAGCCCCAGACCCAGTGCAGGTGGGCCTGGCCTGGAGTGAGAATTCCAATCCTGCCACACCGGAGGGACATTTCTCAGCAATCCCCGGTTCCATGCCATGGCCCGAACCCCAGCACAGCCTGGCCTGTGAGTGATGGTTCCAGGCCTGCTGCACCAGAGGGACTTTTCCAAGCCTTCTGGATTATGGACAGTAGACCCAGACCCAACACAGACTGGCTAACCCACTACAGCCTACTCAGTGAATAAGATCATCCACTATCCTTTTGTGAGCCCAGAAGACCCACCAAAGCCCAGGCCCGCCCACCTGAGGAACGAACTGCCTGACACAGGAGGGCTGACCTGGGAATTTTCCGGATCCTTGCCCCAAAGTCAGTTAAGACAGGGAAGTTTCATTACTTGCTCTACATCCCAGTTGATTTGTACTCACCTGAACAGGGAACCAACAGAGGGGAATGAAAGGAGCTGTAGCAAAAAAGGAACTGAACACAATGGCTAGATCAAAGATAGGCCTATCTGGAAAATCTCAAACTTAATAAACTGGCACATGAATCTCATAACAAGCTAAGGTTATAGCTGCACCAAAGCTCTACATCAAAGGTCAAAGGTCAGTGCCATACAAAATGACAAAGAGAAGGGGAAAAATGCAATTCCAGACCTCGAGTCTATCAGGAAGGGCAGAGGACACTAGCTCAGCTGCAATGAATGAATTAACAGATACAGCAGCAAAGTAACAACAGGAGAAAGCTATACAGGAAGTAAAACAAGAAGTAATTCTGCAAATTAGAAAAGAAATATTGGAATACATATTATCTGAAATAAAGAATGAATTCCAGAAACATTTGGTGGAAAATCTATCCTCACTCCAAACAAGTGCAGAGAGCCCTACTTCAGCTGATATATGTGAAATAACAGCATCTGAAGCAAAGAAACAACAGCAGAAAGATCATGAGGAACTCAAAGCAGAAATAAGTTTTGATGTGATGGACATCTTGGTTGTTTCCAAGATTTTGCTATCACACATTGTGCTGCTATAAACATAGGTATACATATATCTCTATGATACAGTGTATCCAAATCCTTTGGGAAAATTCCCAGTAGGGGGATAGCTGGCTTGAATGGGATTTCTAGTCCTATTCTTTTGAGGAGTTTCCGTACTGACCTCCACAATGGTTGTACCAGTCTACATTCCCACCAGCAGTGGAGAAGTGTTCCCTTTTCCCCACAACCTCTCCAACATTTGTTGTTGGTTGATTTCCTTATGATAGCCATTCTTTCTGGAGTGAGATGGTATCTCAGTGTTGTTTTTATTTGCATTTCACGAATGGCTAGTGATGTGGAGCATTTTTTCATA